>JAZHYW010070249.1:29014-112165 GCA_037355805.1 Ixodes ricinus
GATTCTATGGGTTAAACTAAGAAAGTGCTGTTCCTAGCAGTTCGGTTTAATGTGACACGCTTTCTGCACGAAGTCTCGCCAGAGTCTGAGAAGTGAGTTGATAAACTTTTGCTAGAGCATTTCTTTCGGTGTGCGGAGGCAGTGTTTTTCAGATCGTTCGAGTTGTTTCGTGTCATGATCTGCTTCAGCCTCGCTGGAGCAGCGGTTAGGCGTGTATAAGATGCATCGGCAAGTACCTGGAATATTTATACATATAAAGCTGACCGAAATCACTTCAGGCTCAACCTAAAATGTGCCGCAAAACCGACGCCAGGCATCGAAGCAATCGAAAATGGTTTTGCCCAGGCCATACATTTCACAGCTCCATTTTCTTGTAAAATTTACAAAGCGTAGCACCCGTTCTGTAAGAAATAGGGCCAAAAATACTTGCGCAGGGCAATGGCGGACTGCGACGTGGCAGACGACCGAGTTTACGGGCATTACGGGTTTGGCGCATGCGGTTGATAGATGGCGCAGCCTCCTTAACGAGACTGCTCTTGCGACGACTATGACTTTCTAAAATGAAGATAATATTTTTGTAGTGTACATGCCACAGCTTTTTATTATGATTTCTTAGCGACATGCCCGGAAGCAACATCAGGTACAAGACTTCCAGTTTGCATGGACCACCAAATATGTTCTATACTCACAGACACTCAATACAGAGCCCAGTGCCATTTATAAAACTCCGCAAATTGTGTTAGCCTGGTCCTTTAGCATGTCCAGAGGCGCAGGGCTGAGCTCGGAATGTTATCACCCTCAGCAGCCTCTTCTGCATCCTCAAGCAGCATCTAAGAAAATTATACGTAGTATTAAAACAGCACTAGGTAGAAACAATACCACTTAGAGTTAGAAAGTGTATGGCCCGTTTTGCACTACACTAGTAGGAGGCAAAAATTGGCATAGCATCGTGAAAATAAGTAACTATTAATTGTCGCAATATGGCGTTTTGTGCTCAAATCCTGAAAATAAGACATCATTAGCATTTTGTTGTGAGGGATTTTAGCCTTTAAATTATCAGGCTGCCAGGGCATTCCTGAAAGTCCGCGCTACATTGACTTGAGGCAAGAAATGCATGTTTGGTGAATTCACATATTCATTGCCCTTCACGATGTCAAAGGTATTAGGAAAATTCAGACAACACTGTACTTGAGCATAGAGTGCAGACACAATAGAAATCAGCTATTTCTATGTTATGCATCATGTCACTGATTGTAACTGACTGATTCTTCATACTCCACGCGCAATCACAAAATGCATACCAGTACCATGAGAACGAAACTCCGTATGGCACAGTGTTGAGCGATTGACTTCCTCGAATTTAGAGTTGCCACTGCAGTGTGATGCGCAATTGTTTTTGGTCCTGTGCGGACGGAAAGTTCATTACATATGTCTATATAGATATTCATATGTTTATTATTGCACAATAAACAAGTAAATAAATTACCCAGGTCCGCAAAAGCCTCGCGAGTTTGTAGAGGCACTAAAGCAATGCGATGAGACTTGTACACTCTTAAAAAATGTAATGAATTGCCAGTTACAACTTACCAATTCTCAAATGTAATAGATTACCGTTACAAATTAGCTTTGTTGAAAGGTAATGGATTACTTTACTCATTACGTTACAGATTACTTTCTTACGCTACTTTTCCAGTGATGTTTTCGAAGATGTTCAGCAGCATTACTTTTCATTTCTCATACGGTGATCCTTGTAAAAGGTAAAATATTTTACTTAAATTGATTGTCCGATGAAATTCGGACACTAAATTTAAGCTAATCTAACCTAACCTAACCTAACCTGACCTAACCTAATCCCAACCCTCTAACCTCACGTTACCGATGAAGAGCGCAAACAGCGCAGACGTCATAAGTTTCATATGCATTAAAGTTGATAGCAGAAATTGGCTACACTTTTGTTGTCGCCTTTGCAATTGAATATTGGAATCAGCAGGTATTTCGAGAGGGCTGGAGGCACGATTTATCGCCTTTATTCTAAGATAAATAATGTAAAAATGTAAATGATGGACATCAACGTTCGAATAATTCCAGTGCGCGAAGGCCCTGAATGGGACATAGGGGCACAGGAATTTTCATCGCGATACCTTTGGGTGTCACGATGAAAAAATGAGGCTGGCTGCAGTTTCATATGCCGTATATTTGCCCTGGATGGAGAAACGAGCATCCGGCCGTAATCTAGTGCATCTCGCCAGCCCACAGCTGCAGTAGAGGATGGGGTTCGTGTCCGGCGGATGCTCACGTGCCCCGGCTTGTCTGCAGCAGGTGGGGAAAAGCCTCGTTATGAGGAATCATTCATCGTGGAATTCCATCTCACTTTGATTCAAGTGCGAGGCGTTCTTGCAATTACAGGCGCGGTATGACAACTAAACACGATGGGCGCACTCTACAGGTAAAATTTGGGTCGTCTTACGTGGTAAGCCAACAAATGGCATCTGGTACGCTTTTTCGGAGGATTAATCTTTAATCTCGACCGCCCGGCATCCATTGACTCCGCAACCAAATGCTCGATTGCACGTGGCTACCTCTCCGCAATAAGCGTCCGTCAGACCGCACTCTTGGATGGCAGTTTGTTGGAGCAGACGAAACAAGCCGAGTAACGGGGGGGGGGGGCGGCCCGGAAGTGTACCAGGAGTCTAAGTCACGAAAGGGGGTGCCACTTATGGCGGCAATCTCCCCCGGCTTGACTGGTTCGTAAGTGGCAGAGAATGTGTAGACGCATGAGGTCACAACTCTCTTCCGTCACGAACGTGTCTGGTGCAGAGTCGCAAAACTGACTTGGCTCTGTGCAAAGTCACTCGCGCACCGGCGGAGAAAATGCTGCGGAAAGTGCGGGAGCACTCGAGAAAGAGCTGTGCCCGGCACGCCGAGCGAACGCCCTACGCCAAACCCAGCACAACACGACGCTGGCTTGCGCCGACCACGGCCGGACTGCGCCGAGACAGCAAGAGAAGGCGCCAGACGAAGAAGAAAGAAATCTTCTAGCACGAAGGTCTTACACGTAGCGAAAGTCGCGTGAGAGGGGGCAAACGTGTTGGGTAAACTCTCAACGTGTCAGTCTCCCTCACCCCGGACTCTCACCCACGGCTGTCCACCCGTGCACGGCACCGCACCACGCGCCGAGGGGGAAGTGCCGAGAGGAGGTGCTGGCGAAAGGCTTTGCTCAGCAAGCTCCCGCGCCCTCTGACCCCGCCGTAAGTTCTAGCGTCGCTCACCGTCGGGAGGCGTGGTCACAATGTAGTGTTCTGGCAAGTGAATTCGTAATGTTGTGACGGCGACGGCGTTTCCCTGTTGCCACAGCGTGCCATGACTGGAGACCGTCGAGCTTCCGGAAATCTGCGTGGACGGACTGGTCTGCAGCGCCGCAGTGTACCGTATGCCAACGACTGCTTGACTGCATTACTTTCCATTTGCCAGGCGTGCGGTTTTGAGGCTCACAGTTTTAGCGACAACACCTTACCGAATTGCCTCGAAACTCTGCTTGTGGTGTTGGCGCACGCTGGCATGCCGCTGCTTGCCGAATCGTTAGCGTGCGTCCCCGGCGGTGCACGCTGAGCTATTATATCGTATTTTCCCCGGAGCGATACCGAGGGTGACCACAAGGTCTGTTTGGAAGCCTAGCTTGCCGCCGCGTATTGCACCGCATTTCTCTAAACTGAGCCTTCACGTTCTCTAAACCAGAGGTGTGCAAAGGGGGGGGGGGGTCGCAGGATGACGGTCTGGGTCGCGGGATATCAGGAGCCGACGAGGTGCCGATGGCGCTTTGACACTGCTTCAAATATTTTACTGCCAAGTGCTACCGCATGTCTTTAAAGGGATACTGGAACAAAATTGAAATTTGACTATCGTGTCCATAAATTAGTTGAATGTGACCTATTATACTCAAAGGTACCATTTGCACGAGAGCTCGTGCAAATGAAACTGTATTTATTATTTCATTATCGCTGCGCAACCTCGCGTCGCGGTTATGGCTTTTAGCTTTGGCGTCTCGGGGAGCGGGGTGGGGAGGGGGGTTGACAAAAGACCTAAGGCCCCGGGTGCCAGGTGGTCTGAATAATGTCACTGGTCGTCTTACGTGGCAAGCCAACAAATGGCATCTGGTACGCTTTTTCTGAGGATTAACTAATCTCGACTGCCCGGGCATCCATTGACCTGCAACCAAATGCCTGATTGCACGGTTACCTCTCCGCAATAAGCGTCCGTCAGACCGCACTCTGGATGGCAGTTTGTTAAGAGACGAAATGTTGTGCTGTACTACCCGTCATGTTTACAGTCAACATTTGACGCAGTATTTTCATCTATCAACTAACATGTCGTATGAAGAATGGTGGATTATGGGGAACAAGGGGGACACCAATTCCGGACACAACCTTCCAGACACGCGACGCTACGTCCATAGACCAACAAGCGTCTCTGGCGTTCCGCGGTTGTGGGGCGCTGCAGTTACCATGGCGCTGGCGTAGATGCTTCACCTCATGAGTACATGGTATCTGCGCTCGCGTGAGGTCTACACCTGCGGTGGGCAAACGCTGCGCAGTACTTGTTCGTAAGCGGCGTCTCGGCCTCCAGCGTAGCAATATCTCTCTTCCGTACTCAATCTCTTAATTTTAGAGCGCGGGTTTAACGTCGCAAGCTGTTACGGTTGCAGAATTAGGACGTACTCACGCAAGCGCGTGAGCATTCAGCGCAACCGACGGCTTGGTCGACGGCTTACGATAAATCCTTTAACGGATCGCTACAGTAACGGTTCTACAAGATACGCGCTACCGCCATCGCTGCTACACGGCATGGTCGAAGCAGACTAAAAACAAAGGTGCTGTGCGACTCGGTCGTAGTCGCTTGCAACAGTGGGAACCAGCCTTTAGGCACTCCGCCCGCATTGATGGCGTCGGCGTCGCCGTCGGCGTAACCAGGTGTGTTTCGTTAAGGGACGTCACACACCTATACACCAAAGGAATTACCAGCTGAATTTAGCGTGGAATACTGAATGCGGTGGCGCAAGTTCGCCCGTTTCTCGATCGTGATGGGGTTGCGGTGATGTCGGAACACCGAACTCTGCTTGGCTCTGGATTAGAATGATGGTGGGTAGACTCTGAAGGCAGCTAGCACCCGAGGTCTACCTGCAGTTTCCAATCGAGCCAGTTGTGAAGTCACCGCAGCATTCGCGCGAAAAGAAGACGAAATTGCGCCCCCGCATGGATGTGCATGTTCGTGGCGTGTCATTATGCAACACTCGCACGCGTTGCATTATGGGACGTCACAGACCTACACACCGATTCAACTTCCCGATAAATTTAGCGGGAGAAACTGAATTAGTGTCTAACTTGTGAGTTACCATAATGCAACACTGCGCGCGTTACATTATGAGGTTCCCACCGTACCCTCCTCGCCCTCTCTGACCTATCCTAAAAAAGTATCATCATATCAATAAATATATATTTCCTTCTGAATTTCTTTACCGCGGTATATCGCAAAATACAAGCATATCTTCAAGAGCCGCGCTTTAAATTTTCAATACAAAGAGGTGTAGACATCTGAAATAGTTCGATGACGCTTTCTGAAGCTAGCGAAGTCTTCTTTGAAGAGTCTCAGAGTCCTCGTCCTTTCTCCATTGTTTCCTTCTCTTTTTCTTTTTTTTTTTTTTTTTTGCTTGTGGATGATTTTTTTTTTTATTTTCATAATTGCGTTGAGTGACCGGGGATCCTTGCGCGGCAGATGTTTGGCAGCCATCGATCCTTTTTTTTTCCATGGCCGCCAAGCACGATTTACTCTTCCAAGGTTAAATCGAAGTTTTTATCGTTTCAACAGGAATGAAATTCCGCATTGAACAAGCCACGACTTAATTTGAATGCTACGATCAGTAACGCCTTCAAATGCTCGTAGAGCTTTCGTTACCAACGTCGACTAAATGAATTGAGCGAAACTTTAGATATACACATATAATTTCACTTTCAATTGCGGTGACGTATTTTCTCCACACTTAGGCTGGTCAATATAGCATTCATCGGCGACCACAGCTGTGTGCCTGACTGCTGAGCGAGTGATGACGGCTGGTTTTCACGGTTTTTTTTCAACGTTCTTTCCGCGCCATCAAGACTCGGTCTTGCAGCTTGTTAATGTGGGAGAATTGTGGGTATGCGTCAAACATTGACTCAAAATATGGCGTCCAATGTATACTTTATAGAACAACTCTACCAGCCATTTGGGCAATGCCACCAATGCCGTGATATACCCAGAGAAGTTTAGTATTTTTTCTTTGGCAGCAACCTGGCAGGTTCTTTGCGGATGCTGAGCATGAGACAGCACGAGCTGTCTCGGGCATAGCCGATTGCCTCCTATGGACTAAAGGAATGGCGGTGTCACGCATACGGTGAAAGCTCTGTAAGATCGTTCTCTTAACTTTTTTCTGTAATCACAACGACGTATTGTGGTTAATGAGCAGACTGTTCGACTTTCATTAAAAATTAACAGACGGCGGGTTCGCATGGTCGTTGCTTAGTATTCTGCCTACACTGCTACGTGTTTTTAACATAGGTATTCATTTAGATAAACCCGCGAGACATACAGGATTTCACAAAAAGAATGGCAGGGTTTTTTTTTACCGCGAAAAATAAACTAGGCATCGCCGAACGCTGATTCTCAAAACCAAATGCCAAAGTTTCAGCCCGATCTGATAACTTAATCAAAAGTTACAAGTGATTTTCTAAAAATTTCAATGTGAAAATGGCGGCCGATGGAGTTTTCGAATACATGGGGCTCTTTGGCACCAGAAACCAAAAACGTGCAAAAATGGGCTCTATTTCCAATTGGAATTTTCAGAAAATCACTTATAACTTTTGATTAAGTTATCGGATCGGGCTGAAACTTTGGCATCTGGTTGTGACCTCTAGCGCTACCTTTGGGCGGAGAACGAGCGTTCGGCGAACCTAGTTTATTTTCGCGTTGAAAAAACACCCTGTAATTTTTTTTTTTTTTTGACACCCTGTCATCTCGGGTAGGCAGAATCGAATTTCGGTTGCCAAGTGAAAGAGACATGAGTTGCACGTCGATAGATCCCAGGTTATTCAAATGAAGCCTCAATATTTTGGTGGGATGTGCCAGATGCCCTTTCTTAGTTTAGCTCGTAATCAAAGCAAAAGTTACGTTACTTAACAAACTTCGCGTAATTTTGCAGTTTTCTTGAGAACTTGGCGAATTTTTAAGAGGGCCGCTGCAAAGGTTGGTTATTAGAGTTAATTTTTTCTATTTGTGAAACAACTTTATTTAAGTTTGAATCACGTATTTGCTAATAGGACGATTAGAATTATAGACAGAACTGCTGAGTCGTGGCTGGTAGTTAATCTATTTCTTCCTCTGTTTAGCGATGGTGCAAAAGCATCAATAAGCTTGCAAATATCTATCAAACAGAAAGCACAATCTAAGCGCATCTTGCTAAGATACACTCCGGTGGGGGGGGGGGGAGGGAAGAGGGTACCCACCTAGGTACCTCTTCCTAAACTGCAAACATAGGGTATGAGTTTTGGGTTAGGGTCAAAATACTCACGGGGTCTTGTCCACGATCTTAACCGTTCTCTCAGTCGTTGCCGCGAATGCATCTGCAATCAAGAGAGAGATGGAGTGTATTTTCAATGTCGCGGTGACGTAAGCTTCACGTGCGTTTCCCTTTCAGTTTACGAAGGGTCGCCAATTTCAACATTAGCGTGCTGAAATAAAATACTTGAATACATTCTGAACTAAACATTTTGATAGGAGTATTTTTCTAGCTCATAGCCTCCGATAGAGGAACATTTGTGGTTGTTGGTTGTTCACAAGATCTGTCTATCACCACGTCGCATGCCATTGAAATATTTTCGACGAGTGGCGTGCCCTTACTTTCGCCCTATTCTTACCAATTAATGACCAAAGTATCCACATCTATGGCTCCGGTTGCACGATGGGGAGGAAGCGCCGTCTTCTAGCGGTTTTGTATTCAATACACTCCATAACTGATACGAAAAACACAAAAGGCGTGCTTAAGATATTTTAGTAGAAAAGTGTTACAACAATTTATTGTGAAAATTTCTTCTTATTTGCTGTTCCTCTAGTTTTCTCCAGCGATCCCGGTCCTTCAACTACACAAATGTTTGTAAACTTACTGAGTTATTTACTTGTCATTTACGTTATTATTGCGATGTATCTTGAAGTAAATATTTCAGATAGGCAGATAAGTTTCCATTCTATTTGATTAGGTGAGGAAGCCGCCGAAGAAAATGCATATTCAGGTAGAGTCGGGTTTTGATTCCTGGCTCTGGTGAACAAACTCGTCAGGTGCGCTCTACTCCACTTCCATATCACTGTATAGCTTTCTTTCTACACCATTGCGCTATTCCGCCACGTTCTGCGGTAGTTTTCTCTTCCTTACATAGGCAACAAAGCGGAAGCTATCCGGTTACAGCCGATCTAAAGTCACCTGCCGCTGCGTTGCTCGTGGAATAAGTGCGTATTTGTAAACGATGGGCGATACACGGGATGGCGACGCCGCTCGCGCCGGATTGGCCGCTCCTCAAAGATCGAAGAGCACGCTGCGTCGCCACATCCAGCAGCACGCGGTTGCTGCACCGGCCGGCAGTGCGCGCTGCGCCTATATCACTGGGGCACACTGTAGCTCTACCCCCTGCTCCGACCCCCGTTTATTCCGCTTCGCAGCGAAAGTCTTCGGCGGCTCACTCACGCGCCCCAGTAATGAACGCACAACGTCGCCGCAAATTGCCGTGAAGACGAGGACGGGGGTATGTTAAAACCCGCCCCACTGATACACTACCAACCCCTACCGGCCGGCGCAGCAACCGCGCGTTGCTATGTGTGAAAACGCAGCGTCCCATTCGAGGAGCAGGCCAATCCGGCGCGAGCGCTGTTGCTGTGCCGCTGGTCGCCCACTCGTTGCCTTCTTTGGGATTTCCAGAAACTTTTCCCTCTTCTGTTCGATCACGTGTACATGCATGTGCTTGTAATTCTTTATTGTTTTTTGCAGCTATAACTGTTCGGCATATGGTGTTTTGACGCGACGTCAATCCGGCATCTTGTTACAATTTGTTACGCGGTGCTAAACGAACCTTTCAAAGCGTCTCCTTGGGCATGCGCCAGGCCGCATTTAACAACAGAATGGGAGCCATAATGACCACAGTAAAAACACCCCACGGGAGCCAGAGTGGCGCCTCTGTTTTCCACGTGCTGACGCGCCTGTATTCACCGAGACCCGATCACGTGAGGAGCACACTGGAATGCCGTGCAGGAAACTGGGCGTTGCGCGCGACGCGCGCCGCGAACGCGCGGCGCCGCTATTCGCCGAATTCAGTCACGTGAGGAGCAGACTCCAAATGCAGTGCAGGAACGCCGGCGCTACGGGAATGAACGCGCAACTCTGGCTCCCGTAATGAGCCTATACAGGAACTCCAATTCAACCGATGCAGCAGCAACAGAAAGTACGCCATTGCCGCTCTCGACGTCTTTGTGCGTTTGCTGCTTCTCGCTAAACCAATCACGCAGGGTGAATGAAGCCTGATCCTGCGCTCTCTTTTGTTGGTAATTAGTTTAACCGGTGACAATAAACTCTCAAAAATGACGAGCGCCATGATATTACACTTTTGGAACTGCTTTATTGGCTTCATCGGACCGTAGCGTTGGCTTCGGATGGACAAAACGTAAAACGGACTGTATGTAAAAGTGCGAGCTTGTGTAGCGCGAACTCGTCCGTTGGAAGAAAGAAAGTAAAAACGCCACGTAGCAATAGAAATTCGATCAAAGCATGAGCGCAAAATACGTGTAAAGGTTTCGATGCACGGTACAATAACTTCTCACCAACTGTTAAATAAAAAGAAAACATCTCCGGGATGTTTTGCACTTGCAGGCCCCATTTATTGCAGATGTGTCGCTTTACTCGATCTGTCTTTATCGCCATCGAATGACATCAAAATAAACTTAGCTTATCCCCCCCCCCCTCTCCGATAGCTTGGGAATACCGCGTGTTATTTTTCAAGACCCCGTGACGAGGTCATACCCAGTTGTCTCGCGCACGCATATTCGGTTATCACTCGTGCCTCCGACTCATCCTCTCGTGTACAGCTTGAAGTCAAGATGATTTCACTTCGCGCTCAGGCCGTGTTCAATCCTCTCCGCTGCATCACGAGAAGAGTCAACCAAATGCAAGACTGCAAACGGTGAGTCCAACACCCTGTCAAATATTGGTGCGTCTAATCTTTGGTCCAGAACCCGCAAACAAAAATATTTAGGTTATTTCTTAGATAGTGGAGCGGGCAGCCACGTTAAGCGAAACCTTTGTGTTTTGCAGAAACACTCGACATACCAATGTGCCACACGGACCAGATGGATCCGGGTGAATGAAGTGACGAATACGTTATACAGTGATGTCTCGCTAATATGGGCACCTCTGTTCTACCAAAAAATACTCCATAATGTGAGTTGTTCATGAGAAAACCGAGACAAAAGTACGTATCTTCCCAGTTTGTCCCCGAAAATGGTTTCCATATAGCGTGATATCTATATTAACAGAGTCCGTAATCACGAAACATGACTGTAGTTGGAAATGAACACCTCCGTCCACGCATTTTGAAATTCCAAATATCTTAGGTTATTGTTGAACATAGCCAAGGTTGTACTTGACTCATATTTTCAGCACGCATGTGTGGTTGGTTTCAACTGGATATGCAGGAAACTTTTCTTTGGAGCAAGAAGTTCGAAGAGTGAACAAGAGTGTTCGAACGGTTTGAACTATTTTCAAATTTCGTATTTTTACGTTAAGAACATCAACGGTTTTTCAACTTTTCAATTTTTCGCTCTGCAATATTTTGATAATTTCGAACTTCCAAATTTTTAACTCTACGAAATTAGACATTATTGACGATATTGTATCTTTTCAGGCTACGGAGTTCAAAACGGCGATATGCTTCGAACTTCTGAAGAAACGTTTGGTTGAGGTCCAAACGAACTTCACTCATTCATTTATTTTCGATTTAAGGGACAGGTTAGGGCATTACATAAGGCGGTGGGATAAGTACATGTTGTACAAATCAAGACAAACAAAACTTTAGGGAAGAAACCTGGGTTCTGCGGCGCGAGCGTTTACTCCACACGCTCCGAACTGGTATGCGCTAGCCTACTCGGTTACCGATCCTTCAGGCAAGGGGAATTACACAAAAATGCAAATTAATTAAATGTTTAAAAAATTAGTATCTTAATAGATATTATTTTTTTAATATCGGGCGCCTCAATTACTCCGAAATAATATTACCCTTACGTCTAAAGTATCCATGGTGTTTTCAATCTTTCATCTTTTAACGGGTCCGTGGAGTTTAACAGAGAGTAGACGCATTTAGCGACTTTCTTCCACGGGGCTTCTCCGGAACCACGATCATCCGTTGGGTTTCCTGACCAATTAAGCAGCGCTGCGTTTGCTAAATGCTCGCAGTGGCTATTAGCGGCGAGAAGGTTTGGTGGCGCCCTTCTACGGTTCCCTCTCGTTACGTCATTACCTTGCGAGCAACAAGTTCGATGGTGTTTGCAATGAGTATGATAAAAGCTCGAAATCATAGCGATATGAAACCGACACTGTCAACAGCGTCAAAATTAAAGTTCTTGCATTACTCTCATTTCCGTCAATGAAAAGTCCTTTGCTGGCGTCGTAGTCAGTATTCGGCCAATCGTGGCAGTCCGAAAATAGAGACGCTTTCGATCGCGCACGTCGCCAATACAGCAGACTTGAACGAGTTGCTCATTACAGGCCAATCAAATTACTTGTAATCAATTACTTTATGAAGTAATTTCGTAATCATTTATTACCTCCATTAGGAAGCCATCTAGAGTAATCTCATCGCTTTTGAAGTACCGAAATTACTCTGTAAGAGTTATTATTTTCCCTTCCCTTTCTAATGGTGCCGTTTGTTTCGGCAAGATTCCCACCGAGAAATCCTCGAATCAAAGGAGGATGTTTTACAAAAAGTTGTGAATTAAGAAGATAAGTAGTTATTCGTAAATCGACAGTGACCAGTAGGACAGTACACAAAAGACCAGTTTTCAAACTAGCAGAAATTGTGTCATTTTGAATGTCTCAAGTTACTTTCGGTTACTTCTTCAAGTAACAGCCAATTCGCTCCGTCCTTTCAAGTAACAGAGTAATCTAATTGAGTAATTATAACCAAGAGTCTTTGTAATCGTAATGTATTACTTCTCTCGACTAGCGTGTACAAGACTGCTATACAGCGTCGCTGATCTGGGAACGTCCCCCTCCGCCCCCCCCCCCCCCCCACACACACACACACGCAAAATTACAGAAAGATCTATTGGTGGATTCTTAAAGAATGCGTTAGCATGACCGTTGGGAAATGCCACACACGTCCCCTTTGGAAAACGCTATCTCTGACCCCTTCACTTTCCTTTTTCGGCTTTTTCTGTTTTCCTGCCTTTTGTTGGCCTTGTTCAGGGTCATTGTTAGCGTACCCTAAGAGGGACGCGCGGGGCGTTTCCCAAGGGTCATGCTAACACATTCCCTAAGAATCCACCAATCGATATTCGTGTAATTTTGTTTACCCGTTTTCTGTACTCTGCCTGTCAGAGTATGTTCACGGCCTTGGATACGGTTATCCATATCATTCGTGGAAAGAACCACGTCCATACCACTCATGGAGAGAACCGCATCCATATCGTTCGTGGAGGAACCGCATTCACCGTATTAACTACACACACCCGTGACTGCCCACGCACCGTTGACGGCCCTGGATACGGTTATCCCTTATTACTCATGGAACAAATCACGTCCTTTCCACTCGTGGAAGGAGCGCATTCATATCACTCCGCGGAAGAAACGGCATTCATCAATTTAACTACACTCACGCATCACAGCTCACGCACCGCTAGTACGGAAGCCCAGAGCAAAGGAACAACCGGCGACGGCCGAGCGGCAACTGGCCATGCCCGCGTTCCACCGAGCCGCGGCGTCTCCTACTCATTGGCTTCGCGCCATCTGCGCAATGCTTCTTTAAACGAAAAAGAAAGGGTTCGTTTCGACGTAGCCTCGGCAGTGTCTGTCAGTTTGCCAGCGCCGGGGAGAGGTAGAGCTTGACGCGTGCTGACGTCAGCGCTCTAGACCAATGGAAGCATCGCAAGCGTTAGCCTCTCCCCCTCTTTCTCCCCCTCTCCCCGGCACTGACAAACGGAAGGCACCGCCGGTTTTTGCCAAAACGCGCATTCGAATGCTAACGCTTTAAAAAGAAATTCTCACAGCGTGCGAAGAAAGGAAAGCGAAAGCTATAGAATGGTCGCGCAATGCGGGTGGAATGGTGCAGTCACGTACCCGAGGACGGAGGTGCGACGTGGTCAATTCTCATAGCCATCGTGGTTGGCGTCGTGGATGCCACTGAAAGCCGTCACCAGTACTCGGTGATCCGTGAAGTGTGGAAGCTCGGTGGAAGTTCTAAAACCATCCAACATTACGTCAAGCAACTGGATGCAGCCAAAGTGGGCTTTCGCATAACGCGAGTTATGCTTGAAAACAAATCTTTCAAGCAGATGACGCGGAAGACTCTCTTTTTGTCGCGTCGTTACTGGCGAGATCCAGGGCCTCCCCATCTCGGTGCTGAGCGGCCGACGGAAAATTTCTACTTCTCTGGCCTCGCGCCAAGAGCGGAGATAAGGTTTTTTTCCGTGGCGGCGACGAGGACCTACGAGGTCGGAAGCTCTGCAAAGTGTCACCCGTAAACCTATCGCTTTGAAAGACAGCCATAATGTGAGTCGTTTATAACAATCGGGCAAAAACTGCGTGTATTTACCCAGTTAGTAACCGAAAAAAAAATTGTCTATATCCTCCAAGACACTGAGAGAGGTACGACATGGCAGCACTCCGGGACGTCAGAACGCTGAGCTCTGGTTTGAATGATTGGTGGGTAGACATAAAGCTACCAGCCGGAACGCTAGCCTCCGGCGTTTGGCTTTCGCATTCGGTCGCGCTCGAGTGGTGCAATCCCATAGTCTACTATATACTTGCAAAGCCTGGCAGATCGCACCGAAAAGCGGCCGCCAAAATGAAAAAGGTGGAGCGGCAGACAACGGACGAGAGGAGTGCCACGTGACTTGCGCCTCCGCCGCGGCGAGACACCGAAACACACTTTTCCCGAACGAACAAGTGTGTTCCAGGTCCTCGCCGCTGCAAAAGCTGTGCGTTGACGCCCAGGTTCCCGAGAAATGGCTCTTTGATGCTCTGTGCTACCAGATCCTCGCGCTCCAAATCTGCGATCGGGCACTCTGTGGCTATGCCGTCGAACTGCCAGGCTTCGTGAGTATAGAGGAGGCTATGGCAGCGGCGTAAACTTTCCATTTTCCCGGTGGGGGCAAGGTGAGAAGTTCTCCGGGGGTGGGGGGGGGGGGGTGCTGCTACGCGTTACTTTTTCGCCACAGCTGGAGATTGAAGCCAACGAAAGCACGCTGGGATTCCATTTCCCACGTACTTTGTCAATAAGGACAACGTGGGCGTTATTCTGTTTACATGTCACTAAGAAGATCGATCGTTATATGGCACGTATACAGCGTCTCGGTAAGGATCATGGCCCAAGGGGGGGGGGGGGGCTCTGCCCCCCCGCCGGATCTTAAACAAGGGGGGCACGAGCCCCGATGCCCCCCCCCCCCCCGAAGTCTACGCCTATGGGCTATGGCAATGCAGACAAAAACAGCCTTTGTCTCCACTGCACTCGTTGAATGCGTAGAACGCAGAGCGCCGGCGTTTGGTTCTCGCCTTCGAACGCGTTCTACGAGTGTAGTGGAGACAAAGGCAGCTGCATTAGATCTACCCACTAAGCCTTCCAAGCAGAGCTCGGCGTTCTGACGTTCCCGCCCGTTCTCATTTCCTCCTCTCCCTCAGTGTCTCGGCGCATGTATGGCGGGGTTTTCCTATTAAAGGGGAGCGCAGATTAATGTTGCCGTTTTGACTAACGTGCGAAGACCAGGACAGTATATTTATAGATCTCACAACGTTCTGTGTGGTGATGTCATTTTTAGTAAATGTCATGTCATTTTTAGTAAATGTAAATTTTGCGCGAATTCGTAGCTCGTGTCTTGTTTTAGCTGCGCCGTCATCTCGTTTCTCTATATTGATCTCGCGGTGACCTGGAATTGATAGTAGCTCTATAGACCCCTTCAAAAATTACGCCTTATTACGGTCGATCTAAAAAAAAACTGCATAATGGCGTGCGCAAAAAAAAAAAAAAACAAGATGGCGAGCCTATAAATGGTATGATACTCACTTCAAAAGAACTGAATACAATTCAAAAACCTATCAATGTTTATGGTCTTTTGTGCACGCCACTGTGCAGTATTGTTAGATAGACCGTAGGAGGGTGTGATTTTCGAAAAGGTCCATTTTATGCCCCACGTCAGCTGACTTTATCATACACTTTCTAATGTCGAAGGAAAAATGCTATTGCTACACGAATTCCCAAATAACATTAAAGCTCTCAAGCGACAACCTAATTCGATGTTACTTCGACTACATATTTTAACGCTTCGCACTAAAAAAAATTATATTTTGAGAGGCGCTTTAACTTGACACAGACCATCAACAGCAGCAAGCTTGAGTAGTGAAAGAAACCGGGAAAGGGCCGGAACGCGAAATTAAGAGACCTCTTTTTTCCAAAATCTCCGCCATGCTCAGCCCCTCCAAATTTCACTTTCATGACTCACGCCCCTCTCCCGTGAAAGCAGCGCAAATATGGCGGACAGGACGGCCACAAACAACAACAACCACAACAAAAGACGACGTCGCGACTTTCGAGGGGAAAGTAATATAAAAGATCCATCTCCCCACACACGTATCACGCCTATCAAGAGAAGTACGCGCACACAGCAATAGGGAAGGAGCAAGCTTTGGGGATAGAAAAGGGTGTCCCCTTTCCCCATTTCTTCACGATATTGCATTAACCCCACATTTTCGAGCCCACTTTTTTATCGCCTTTCAGGCCTTTGCATTATTAACCCTGCTTTCTGAAGCGTCAGCTAAACGACCACAATACTCGAGTTTTTGGCCATCATTACGGGCACGTACTATTTAGGCGTCTGGCATTATTGTCCCAAGGACTACGTGACTTCTACCTTCCCCTTTTTGGTCTTTCTTTTTACTTTCTTTTTATTGATTATGAATGGGGACTGAGACTTCCCCATGCCTCTCCTCTATTTATCTCTCCCTCTCTCTCTTCTTTATTTCGCTCATTCCTTTCGCAATTCCTGCATTCCCTCTTTTTACCCTCTTTCATTTTTTAACGAAGTCACAGACTGAAAGAAAGGGGTTCGAATTTTGGTGAGAACTCTCTTCCCGAGATGAGGGGAACTTGGCCGGGATATTCCTTGGGACAAAACTCGCGCGGTTCCAGAAAAAAAAAACACATAAAAGGTGAAAAAGAAAATGTGCCCGGTGTACCGAGTGCGCACCAAAGAATAGCTGAAGGGTTCTCGAGCTACTGATGCGAGGTGACGGCCCGAAAAATCTTTTCACGTACGCTGGAGAATTTTCTTTGGCGAAGGAGTTTTCTCCTTTTATCTTGCTCGCAATCTCCCGCGGTGTTCATTCTCGCAAATGCGTCATTCCACGAGGGTAGTTGGGAATGAACTCTTGAAGGGTGTGACTCAAGGGTACTCCACGATTCCTGGTGCATGCGTCGTTCCTTTACTTCCTCTTTTATTAGGTGGTGTCTGGAATCATCGCGTCATTTCAAAAGTGCTAGCCTGGTTCATCCCTAAGCTGAAAAAATACGCGACAAATTGTATCTTTGTTCTAAAAAGAAAGTAATATGTCAAAGGCCCATAGCATACATACAATGCTTACCTCGTAGCTCCGAGAGTATTGGCGTTTCCATGACTGTAGCTACTAGGCGTAGTAGGAGTTGCTTCAAGAAAAAAACTTTAACGCAATACTCATGTCTGTCTCGTTATAAAAACTGCAGAAAAAACAACGCTCCGCTCAATTGCAGGGCGCTGAGGAGAACTGCGCACTATGCCGAATGCTCCTTGAGACTACATGGCGCCAGTTTTCCCTAGAATTGTGTCAGGATTTGCACACAAAGTAAGACCACCTGAGTTTGAAACTTCGAATACATTTTATTCACAACATAGAGAAGCACAAATAATCACTGCGAACAAGCTGCCCCGTTACCCGAATCACACTCGGCTGTTGTACTTCAACAACGGCTGAATTTCGAAGCTGAGATCGGGCATTTTACCTCGCTTTATAGTGAACACGTCCGCGCCTACGCTAAATATCCGTTCAACGGATGCGCTCGATGGTACTGTCGTGTGTAGCTTAAGAAACAGCTTGTGCACCAGAGAAAATATTTTCCTTAATTCCGCCAATGCGAAGCTGTGGATCACAAGAATGTTCCGCGAAAGCTCATCATTCCCGCGGGTTACGGAGGTGCGTCCATTTCCAAGCATGTTTCCAAAAACGTCTCCTCTTCTGTTGCGTTTGCTTTCGTACGGGAAGCGGGGTTCTGACGAGTTTCAGTTTTGGGTGACTACACTCTTAATCTAGGGCCACCTAGGGAGCCACCTATAACCGTGACAAATGAGATCCAACTTGTCACGACAAATTTTGGGGCCAACTAAAATTGCCAGCCCGTTTGCCGTTATTTTTTAGGTGGCTTAAAAATTTGCCATGACAAGTTGGATCTTGCCTGCCCGTTTTTTAGCTGGCCCGTTTTATAGCTGGCCCGTTTTATAGCTGGCCCGTTTTCTCGCTGGCCCGTCTTCTAGGTGGCCCGTTTTCTGCTGGCTATAAAAATGTACCGTCGTCCACTCCCCTGCAGAGTATCTCGGAGGGTCCAGGACTGTGATCCACGAAGAAAGCCAGGGGATTGAGAAGTACAGAAAATTTTCACCGTAAAAATAAAGCTGTGACGTGGCACTGAGCCTGACGTCTTCTTGTGAGACGTCATGCACATAGTCACGTGGCAACCTTATTTTTGAGCCGCAAAATATACTGGAAAAGCATTGCCAAGCTCAATTTGTATACTTTAGAGATTGACTTCCCGAGTGCTCTAGGGAAAGTAAAAATACAGGAATTGTTTCAAGGGCGAGGCCGATGGTTTCTAAACATTTAAAAGAACAGTGGGTCCGCAGGGAATTAATACATTTTTGCTTTGTTTAAATTAGATGCACAGCTGAAGATACAGGTTGTGCTTTGTTGTAATAAATACCACATTCAAACAATAAAATAGAAAAGTATATGAAAACTTGTGTCACTTGCTGAAACACTGGTGGAAGCATGTTCGTTGCTCTCACTTGACACACTTGGCGAACTAGGACCCGCCTCAGTTGAAGGTGCGCTATCCGAGCCAAGTGTGTTGCAGTCAGCCGGAGCTTCGTGCCACAAGACGGGTCTCCGCGGCAAGTCCGAAGGCCAGTTGCCTCTGTCGTCAAGGCACGATGCTGCTGCGATTAAGAATTTTCAGCATTTTAATTTAAGAGAATAAGGGAGAGAGAACATATTTTTTATCTTAATTATCTTCGAAAATTTATCAAACAGCTGTTTTTTTAGAAAGTAGTTTGCTGGACGTTAGTCTATTCAGATGCTGAGTCATCGGCGACAAACATGGCCGCTAACATAACGTTCTTCAATTTAGTTAGCCTAGTAAAAGCTTATAAACTCATTCACGAAAAAGAACGTTTCGGCCGACGTCGACGGTCGCGTGAGCAAACGAGGCTGCACGTACAAGGGCGAACTTAGTGTATTCTTGATGTTACATTCATCATCAAGTTTACTATAAATGTTCCTTGTGTGGCCGTCCTCCTTTGCTCAACGCGATCGTCGACGCCGGCCGAAACGCGCGACTATATACCTCGGACGGCAAGCTGATGAGTGCGCCGTATACGCCGTGCTCTATCGGCGGACACTTCGGCAAGAGAAAAAGTACCCCCTATAAACTATTTACACCTTGTCGCTGTAAAATGCTGGTGGCCACCGTCGAGGCATAGCCGGCTAGCTTTCTTTGCCTCACCTTACGATAGGCAAACCGTAAGGGCTGCGACTGTGACCCGATAACTTTAAAAATTGTCACCCACCACCAGTGCTTGTGCACAGCCGAGCCGGCTTCAAACGCGAAGAGTCCGCGCTTGTAGCTGTTATGGTAAGTTCATGCTAAGGTGAAACTAAGTAAACCTGTTTTCCGCTTTCCACCGGTGACGCCAGCCGGTATCCGAATAATATGAAAAGAGGCGATTCCAAACGTGCTTCTTAGAATACAAAAATATTGTGTATAGATACCTGTATTGTCCAGGACAGGGTCCCACTTGTCCTCTGTTGGCGAGAACAAAAGTTAGTTAGGAACTCTTTCAGCAATTGACTCTAATCCGTTATTAGCCACTGGGCTGTAAATTACCCAGTCGGTTATGCTGACGAGGACTGTGCCCGCAGTAACGGCACCACCCAAGTTGGCTCAGTAGTGGTGGTCGTGCTGGTCGTGCCGCCAGATCAGCGGGCCGTGTGAACCAATCGCATTCACATGTTTCCTCATGGTTACACCGCCCGCGTCGAATTCCTTTGGTATCTTTTGACGTGAGCATCCTGAAGAACTAACTCACTGTCCCGACGCTTCCGGCGCATTCTTTAACATAGGCTTACATCACCATGATAAGAAAACAAATGTCACCCCAGAAAACAAATGTCACTCCGAGATGAGAAATGATCGTTACGCGCACGCGTGCCCGCTGGCTGCGCCCGCGGGGTACGCTGGGCGGCCTAAGCTTTCCGCCATCTAGCGGAGAGCAGAGTGTTTTTTCCTCGCTATTATGCGCATAGGCGGCCCGTGTTTGCCGGCCCTGCACAAAGGGGCCGCCAAAAATTACAGGGCCGCCTACGGAGCGCCAACTATATAGCCATTCGCACCATCAAAGAGGGGAAGGGCCAACTGCAGCCGTGACGTTGTACACAGCTATTTTGACGGGGCCGGATCAGTCCGCGGCTAAGTACTGAAAACTTTGAACGTCACGGCTGTGGCCGTGACGTTTGACGGCCCCAGATTAAGAGTGTAGATCGAGCCTGGTGGCTTGGGAGACACTATACATTAAAATGCTATTGATATTGTAGAAATACACTTAATTGCAGTACACTGAGCCAGTGTTTCTTTATATTGTTTACATACATAGTTGAGAAATGCATGTTTCGAACGAAGCTAGACTATTGCTCGGTACAATTTCTTAGGCAAAAGCGCTCCAGTCTGCCACTGTTTTGGGAAAGAAGGGCAATTTGTAAGTATCGTTATTTGCCCTTTCTGAATGGATTTGACTTAAATGGGTACTTCTTAGCCGCCTTAATAAGCGAGGCATCATATAGCGATGTATGTTAATGTTAAACTTGCTGTTACTCAAAATAAACAAGGATTTTAAACGTGCTATATTACGACGGTCTGCGAGTAGTGGGAGCTTCAACTGTGTAAGCAATTCCGTTACCGACTCGGGTCTCCAATACTTGGATAGTACAAATCTGGCTGCCATCCTTTGTACATTTTTAAGTCTGTTTACCTGGTATGTTCTAAAGGTATGCCATATACCGAAATCATATTGTATTGATGGCTGTAAAAATTATCTGTAAGGAAAAAATTTTGTCTCGGAGCTACCGAACTTAAGGTTGCGTTTAAGAAACCAAAGGTTCTCTCTGGCTGTAGAAGAAATATTATCTATGTGCTTGTTCCAGTTTAAGTAAGAAGATATTTTAACAGCAATATATTTTAATTGAGTAATTTGGGTCAGAGATCGATTATTAAATTGGCACACGAACGGAAATAAGCTTCTATTTTGGTTAATTATTTCATAGAACACTATCTCGTCGCAATTAATTTTCATTTTCTATTGCTTCCACCACTCGTGCCGGCTGTAAGAAAAAGCTTAACTGTACCTGATTAATGTGGGAAGATACATTTTAGAACATGAAGTAATCACATGAACAAGGGAAGGGTAACATTTGTCCCCATTTTTCTGCTATATCATTTATATAGCACTAAAATGAAACGGATCCCAAGACAGACCCCTGTGGAACTGCGGAAAATACTCTCACAATACTTGATTTTTACGTATGTATTTGTACAAACTCTGTGCTGTTTGTGCGATAAGCTTTAATCCATAAAACAATGTTTTTGTTTGTCCCCAGATATTGGGAATTCTGAATAACCTCGGCGTGAGGCAGCCGGTCTAAAACATTCGACATATCTAAATACATTTGGTCAATATGTCTTCTATGGTTCACTTATTTGGCGAAATCATGCAATGTTTCAGCGATTTGCGTCACACTCCACAACGTCCTAAGAAAGTAATGTTGGTTAGATCAAAACAGTTTTGATTTCTCAAGGTTGTCGTACAACTCTTTAGATGCAATGTTCTCGAGAAACTTGCAGCATTCACACGTAAGCTACATAGGCCCCTGATTTTCAACGTGATTGTTTATCTCCAGATATGTACGCTGGTACGACCCCTTGCCGTAAGCCAGTTCGAAGGTACTCGAGGACGTTCGAAACCTGTGCTGTAAGTAAGAACTAAATATTTGGAAACACACTCCACGTAAAGCTTTAAGTTTGCGGTAGGAATTTTGTCTGGTCGCACAGATTTTTTTTTTCGTGTCAATCTTTAAAAGCAAGAAGAAAATGCCTCGGTCGGAGATAACTAGGTCTGGCCTAGCCGAAGGCCGTTCAACAGTCGTGTTGCTAGAGCGACCAAATGTGTTTCCACTCACCGCAAAAACAAGTTGAAAAAACTTGTTAAACCTGTTAGTCACTTTGCTGGAATCAGTAGTCACATGTTCATTACCAGTAACATAATCCACACACTCCCTGGGTGGTGCTAGATGACGCCAAAATGTTTGTGGTGATGTCGTCATAAATCAATGCATAAATTATAAAGAAAACACATTTTTCATTCGCATCCATTCGCATCCTTTCGCTTGCCTTTAAATGTGCGGATTAACTTTGAAAGAGCGTTGTTGTTGCTCATTTATTTCTTGCGGTTCCGGGCTATCTTACTTTTGAAATGCATTATTTCCGGGGTCATACACGGGTTTTGTTTTGTCACTCGTTTAAACTTGTCGGAACGAATCTTTCCAGACAGCAAGAAAAATAAAACTTTGAATCCGTGTTACAAATCATTCAAATGTTTCACCTTCTCAAGGGAAGATAAGTTTCATTCTAGGTGTTCTCAAATACTAGCGTCATTCGCATGATTAAAATCACACACTAGCGTGGTTAGGCACTGCACCCCGTCATTTCGCAGTCACATGAGGAAAAGCAACACCATTTTATGGTTCAGTAGTTGCTTAGGGCTTCTTTTTATGTTGTTCATTTCTTAATTGGAGAGCAGCGTACTTACAATGCTGAACACAGCTTGTTAATGTTAATTGTTCTGTTTTCAAAAATCTTGTTACGTCAGCGGAGGTTGGTATGACCATTGCTGTTTTTGATTTATGTAAATGATTTTTAATATAGTTTTTAGTATAAGTCAATGAGAATATTCGCAAAATATTGTATTGATATTCAGAAAGAATATTGCTGCCGACGATCATGATGTGCTCAGAACCTTATTCTTGAAAGTGATCATTGGAGTAAAGAGTGGTATATGGATCTGAATATTAAAAAAAACGTTATTTTGCGAATCACACCGAAGAAACTTATCAGCTTATTTTAGTGTCTCCTTCACAATTTCAATATTTTTGAAGTTACAAATTATCATAACGTCGGTGTTACCCTTACTAACACCTTAATTTGAACAACACACCTTTGTGACATTTGTCCCTCTTCATTCACAAACCTCTATTATTGCGGACGATGTTGTTATTTTCACTGAGGTGATGGTGTTAGTGACCAGACTTTACTTTACAGCTGCTTATCCAAGATAAACGATTCGTGTGACTCGTGGCAGATGTCACTAAACGTTAACAAATGTGTTCGAAAGCATATAACCCGAAAAGCTAGTTTTCTTTCCTATAATTATTATATTATTAATACTGTACTAACCAAAGTGACATCCTATAAGTACCTCAATGTAATCACTTCAATTGGCCTGCGTTGGTATACCCATATTAGGTACATTGTGCGCAAGGCATTAACTAAGCTCTGGTTTCTCCGGCGAAAATTAAAGCAAACCTTCTCCGACGTAAAATTAACAGCCTACGAAACGCTTGTTCTGCCTGTATTAGAGTATGCATCTGTTGTCTATGACCCGTTTACTAAAAACAACATAAATTTACTTGAATCCATTCAGAGAAAAGGCTTGCGTTTGATATGCAACAGACGTCGGAGACCATACCCGGTTTCAAATTTATATGTGTGTTCCAGCTTTAGCTCACTAGCCGATAGACGCATGTTTCAAAAATTAAACGTTTTGCTCGACCTAATAAACAACCAATTTATTATTGACACTTCTACATAAATTTCACCTGCTCTTCAAAACTACCCCACGCGAAATTTTCATTGTAGATTATTACAAGAACAGAGCTGTAGGGTCGATGCATTTAAGTTCTCATTTTTCCAAAGGACTATTCATGATTTGAATGCCCTAGCCAGTCATGTAATAAATGCTTCAGCTGAGTCATTACTCATTGCTGACCTCCGCAGTTTCTGTAACTCCTGTGACAAACGGTATTTCTTGTAATTTGTTTTTGTTTTGCTTTATTTTTTTATTTGATACTCTACAAAGATGACATGGATTGTCTTGTTCCCGTGTGCATAGAAAGACTAGAAATGTATACCTTTAAAACAACATTACGTACCCCTCCTACCACATCTCCCGATGGAGATAGTAGTATCTATAAATAAATTAAAATATGCAAATTATCTAATACAAAAGTTTGAACTCGATCCCCCGCCGCAGAGCTAGGCTTCTGGTACACAACACTTTTTATTATGTTTTAAAGTCGAGTACTGATCAGTCATATGACATTAATACCTTAAAAGGTATCCAGCATCTTGAATAACTTGAAGAAAGCCCGTTCGATTCATATTTGGTAGATATAAGAGACTAGATGCACAAAATAAGCTTACGACAGGTAACCAGATTCAATTCTACAATTACAAAAACAAACGGTAGGTATATTATATCATTATCAGTAATCGTCGCAAAACACGAAAATGTTTTTACTGACCTTTCATCACTCGAATATGCTTAAAGAGAACG
Organism: Ixodes ricinus; assembly: GCA_037355805.1. Lineage (NCBI taxonomy): Eukaryota > Metazoa > Arthropoda > Arachnida > Ixodida > Ixodidae > Ixodes > Ixodes ricinus. Next base: position 53,255 of record JAZHYW010070249.1, read on the forward strand.
TCATACTACGAAACGTTGATTAGAACCAATTCTCAAAAACAAAATATAGTTTTTGCATAGTTTATTCCCTCGTACTCTATCCGAACGCAACTCTCTTCCGCCAAATTGTTTTTCATCAACTTCATTTAGAACACTCCCTAGAACATCATTTTACTCATTAACATAGCCTCCGTGCAGCATTATTTCTTTCTTTATTATTATCGTCGTGTTGTATTAAGGATGGCATGCCTAAGTTCATTTATCGATTTTTGCGTTAATAATGCACCCAGCTGTTTGGGCTAGGAACCTGGCATAAAGTAGTGGGAAATAAATCGATAAATAAATGCATTTCATATGTTTGCGAGAGTGTGGCGCGTCTTCCTGACTAGAAAAAAAAAACAGAAAACAATTCTCCGCAATGAAATATTTCGATCGGACCATACATGCAAAAGATAATATACAATGTTCGTCGAACAGTATAAAAGTCGATCGTGAAGGTAACAACTGCACAAAACTGAAAAAAAGAAAGCAAAAACAGTTTCCCCGGACGTTTTGCACATGTCGGTCTTCTTTCTGCACATGTGGCTTTTAAAAATGAGATTATTGTCCGCAAACCTTGAACAAGGTAACAAGCTTCACTCAAGTTGCTGTGAAGAGGCAGATGCTTGAGGGGATAGGGAGGAGTTTCGAGCCTTCCCATCTCGGTCGTCTTTCTCTTATGGGCATTGGCGGCGTCTCCCCATGTGGACTGTACACTCCTTACAACTATGCAGTTTTGCGAGAGTGTGGCGCGTCCACCTGACTAGAAAAAGAAAAAGAAAAACATAACAAAAAAAAACAGTTTTTCGCAACGAAATATTTTGATCGAACCATACATGCAAAAGATAATATGGAAGATTCGTCACACGGTATAAAATCCTTTCGTGAAACTAACAACTAAACAAAACTGAAAAAAAAAAAAACTTTGCCCAGGATGTTTTCGACATTTCGGTTCTATTTCTGCACGTGTGGCTTTTGAAAATGTGGTTACTGTCGGCAAACCTTGAACTAGCTAACAAGCTTCGATGTATACGAATGACAATGACACTCTTCCCCATCCCCCCCCCCCCCTCAATTCCCCTTCTCATCGTGTGTAGCGTTTTCGCCCACAATGTACCCCGATCGCTCGTGCCTTCTGGTACATCCTTGCTCGGAAAGCTTGCACTAAAGATGCACTCAATTCGTGCTTCTCTCCTGTTAATCCCTTTCCCGCCGGATTACAAGAAGAGTCAGCAGAATACAATTAAAAAGGTGAGTCCGGCGATCACTGCACAATGGTGCATATAACTTTTTGGTTTGAATTGTCCATAAAAAATTCAGAAATATTTCACGCTACTGTTTCGTACGCGATCATGATAAGCTAAAATTTAGATATTCCTAATACATTCTACATATTAACTAATGTACCCCATGAACCAGTAGATTATCGGCTAACAAAGAGAATAAAAATACATTGATGGAAATTATAACTTTCGATTTCGAACCAAATGTTAAATAACCAATAAACAATAATAAGCGGAACCAAATGTTAAATAACTCCTAATGGCAGGACAAAAGGTTCTTTGGATTAAATTGATCGCGTGGATACCAGTTCAGTAGCAAAAATAGAAATACCGCACTTATACCTGAAAATAATTACTGTCAGTCCTGTGGCCACGTAATCTTGTCGCAGATTTGTACGATATCCGCTACAATTCACGATATTACTTGGAATCGCTTACATTTGGACCTCAGTTTTCAATTATCGTAACTACAGCAAGTTGAATGTTTTTCACTATTTTGTGCGTAGTTTTGTGTGCGAGTTTCTAGAATGATAATGTGATTTTGACCCATTAAATATGGCGCAAGCCCTTGTTTAACACGTTTCTCAAAAAAGGAAGAAAAGCTCGTTCCTCGTTCCTTCTGATTTTTGGTACACGTCCCTGTTACGTTTTATACAGTGGAATGTATCGGTACATTTGTATTTTGATGATTACCAATTTAAATTAAATCAAACAAAGTTTTTTTGTTTTGTCTATGCACACAAATTCAAATGTCGTGATGGAAGAACACCCTCAGAAGAAAAACAAGCATAAACAAGGTTTCATTTGTGGATATCCTTGCCTTTATAAATCTCATTTTTAAGCCGTATTAATATCCGTGGTGAGCGATTCAGACAAGCCAAGTGTACTGTTTCCCCACATTGCAAGAGAGAAATACAAGAAACTCCGACGATTCAGTCTAACAAAGTCCCTTGTTCGAACTTAACAACAGTTGCTTCTTGATGTTTCTGTCCGCAAGACGAGCAAGTGAAGAAGTGGGTTGGGCTATTAAATTTTCAGTCTTGAAAACTTCGAATCCTTTGGGAAGGTTAGATTCGTTGTTCATTTTAAATTTGTGAACTACTGGAGAAGGAAAGTAGTTTAATTTTTGTGTAATCGTTTAAGTGAATAATGTTCGGGATACAACGGTGCGTTCGATGTTTGGCAACCTGTTATTCTCTAGTAACTGCAGGTCTCTTTGTGGAAGTTCAATGATGGCTGCGGTCGGCCTTAGAATTCTGGTGTGTGAGGATTCGTGGAAGCAAGGAAGTACCTGGGTTAGAAAGGTCCCTTTTTCGTGCCTTTTCCTTCTAAAAATCTTGATTATTTGTACCGCAGTCTTTGGCACTGAAAATAAGGTATCAAAGCCAACCAGCTCTTCTGCACCCAACTTTACGAAGCGAGAACTCCACAAAATAAACCCTAAGATAAGTAACAAGTGTTAACGCGACTCTGCTCTTTTTAATTATATTGTATTTATACTTTTTAGAAGCTTCCTTTTTCGAAATAAATTCAAATGACCCGACTGGACGAAAAAAAAAAGAAACGCCAGTTCTTTTTTCCGTTTCAGTAAAAATGTAACGAGATCCCGTTAAAGTTTCATCGATGCAGAATGGAACGGCGGTGTTCCGTCGTTCCGTCTAAAAGGAGCGCGTTCCAGGAACGCTGTTCCGTACAACGCTGGTGCAAACCAAACCGGTTTGTGGGTTTGGTTTACGCAAAGCAGCAATGCCTTTCAGATTTCAGCTACCGATTTGAGGGAGACAAACCTAGCATTTAGTTTGAATTGGTTGGGGAACTATTCGAGCTATTGGGGAGGAGGAGCGACCGTGACGCCCCAAGCGGTTAACTTTAGAACTACACGGATGGGGACAACAAATACAATGACTCAACGCTCGGCCGACATAACCGAACGCGGCGTCAGCGTTCGGCTGGAGTTCGTGTTCTCTGGTGAGGGGGAGGAGGGGCTCTTTTGTTTCCACTCCGGCCTGCATGAACAATGCAGCATGCACGGTCCCAGCTCAGCACAAAAGCCGAAGTGGGTCAAGCTCGCATTCTCTGAGGATAGATCCGGCACTTAACGTCGCTTCGTCGATTGTTAGTATTTTTTACATTAAACTGTGCCCCGCGCTCTATTGTAGAAGATGACGTGGACATGCCCATAAGGCCTCTGGGCATGTGCACAGGCCTTGTGTTGAGTAAACACCGAGTATGGGGACAACAAACGGGTCAGAGCGCCCCCTATAGTTCGATCTCCTGCCCAATAGCCGCATAAGGGAGCTGACCACGTGATGTTTCTCGCTCCCCGCCACGCGTCGCAAAAGTAGACAGTAGCTTTGGTACACATGCAGAGTCATAACACTCTGTATACTGACAAAGCCTGGCAGATCGCCACGAGACGTGGCCACCGAAATGGAAAATGTGGTGCGGCAGACATTGGATGAGAGGAGAGCCAGGTGACTGGTGCCCTCGCTACGGCGAGACGCCAAAACGCAGCGTACCTGTCGCTGCCGCGAGACTCTGCGGCGAGACGCGAGGACCAGGAAGTGTGTTTCGGTCCCTTGCCGCTGCAATAGCTGTGCGCTGGCGTCCAACACTCAAAGTAAATGGCTTTTTGATGCTCTGTGCTACCAGATCCTCGCGCTCCGAGTCTGCGAACGGGCGCTCTATGGATCTGTCGTCGAACTGCCAGGCTTTGTGAGTATAGAGGGACGCTATGGTAGGGTGAACTTTAAGCCGTCGAAGAGGCGACGTGGTGGGAAGGAGGAATGCAGTCCTCCTTTCCATCTAATCGCCTGTTTGACAGGGTGAAAAGGACAGCCGCATCCCTCCTTTCCACCTCGTCGAGATGTGCACGTGTTATTTATTGGAAATACCCAACAGACAATTTGCTGTATCCCCAAGTTGCCCCGGCCCGCGCTAAAAGAATCATGGGAACGGTGTTCCTTCAGCTGCTTAGTCAACGGCAATTTCGACCCTGTCCTGAGTTACACATGTATTTTGAGCGTAATTCGGAGTCACCCTGAACAAGCACCTGATATACCCCAGTGACCTGTCATATCGCTTTTAAAATGTCTCCTTAATGTCAGCGTTTTTGATACTGTGCATGCTGTCTACCCTTCAACCTAGATGGCCTGCAGAAATCTCTTACATTATTATCATGCTGATATTGAGTTAGAAACGCGAAAAATGCTATAAAAAAGCCCCGCGGACTCCGAGCTAAATCCTGGTTTTGTTGTTGTGAATTATCGGCTTTTAAAGCAATTCCTGCTCAAACAACAATCACGAGAATGATAATATTGTAAGTATTTCTGCAGCTCAGCCAGATTGAAAGGTGGATCGCATGCGCAGTATCAAAAATGCTGCCGTTGACGAGCAATTTTAAAAGCGATATGACAGGTCACTGGGGTATATCAGGCGCTTGTTCAGGGTGACTCCGAATTACGCTCAAATATGTGTAACCATGGAGTTGGTCGAGAATCAGAGATATCCTAGGGAGCTGAAGGAACACCGTTCCCATGATTCCTTGAGTGGGGGCCGGGGCGCTTTTGAGTGCTGCAAATGGTCTATTCTGTGAAGCGCCAGTGTATGACTGAAAGACGAGTGAAGAAAAACCAAATACTCTAAATCGACTTAATTTTCGCGGGCTCAAATTTTCGCGAATCGGGCCAAAGCTGAAAATTTGAAATTAGTCGCGGGTTCTAATTTTCGCGAGCCGAGTGTAGCTTCCGTAGCGTTCACATATTGCCCACATTGTTCTCGGGACGTATTTTTCGCGAATCGTAGGCGAATTGCGAAATTCGCGAAAATTAGGTACTCGCGAAAGTTTAGTCGTTTACAGTACTTGACAAAATGTTTTTTTTTAATCTATCATGTGAGCGAGATGCAAGGCTTGTTTATATATCTCTGCAGTACCTCCGCACTGACTTTGATAAATAATTCTAACCAAAGCAGTAGCATGTATATGCAACTCTGCCGCACGTCGCGTCACAAATTTTACAATTGTTCTTGTTGGTGTATCACGTTACTTTGTAAACTAACTGGAAGTAATGCAATGCGATTGACGTAAATCTTTGAGTACGAAATAGAACGATGTTTGCTTTCATCCGGTTGAGTAGGTCCGCCAATCCCTCGTGGCAAATCTTTGTTGAGTTTCGATTTGGAATCCGATCAATGACCAAAATAGGGCAGAATGCATATTCAATTTGCACGAACCTGATGAACCTGCAACGTCCTTCGATCTAGTATATACTGGGTGTATCAAGAAGTGGCCAAGCTCTTTAAATCGACCGCGAAATTCGGTTTCTTAGCGTATCGCGCTACGATTTTGTACAGCGTTGCCCACAGACGGTGTATTTTTTTGGTAAAATTTCCAAAGGGCTAATTCACCTGAGGAAAAATGAAGAAAGAAAAATGAAAGCCGTTTACAACTCCCTGTAACAACTGGATTGAGCGCAGCTCTTGAGGAGGAGGACGGAAGGGTACTGAGGGGAGGGTATACCCCTGCTCCCTCATCCTCCCTCGTTATCCTGCCTGCTACTCTCCTCCCCTTATCCTCCCCCTCCACCCCCTCCTTCTCCTTCACCTCCTCCTCATCCTTCAACCTCATCCCCTTGCCTCCTCCTCCTCTCACCTCCCCCCTCCTCCACCCTATTGCTGTCCTCTTTGCCACTCAAGCCGAAACGGCCGCCTAAGAGCTGTGCTCTGAAATTAAGAACCCTAGAACCCCAGAACCCTAGACCACGAGGCCTGGGGCCACGTGGTCTAGGGGGCCACGTGGCCTAGGGGGTCACATGACCCGGGGCCACGTGGTCTAGGGCCTAGGGGTCTAGGGTCCCCGGTCACGTGACCTGGGGCATAGGGGGTCACGTGACCTGGGGCCTAGGGGGTCACGTGACCGGGGGTCACGTGACCGGGGGCCACGTGGTCAGGGGCCGTGACGGGGGCCACGTGGCCTAGGGGCTACGTGGCCTAGGGGGTCACGTGACCTGGGGCCACGTGACCTAGGGGTCACGTGACCTTGCGGTTACGCCGACGGCGACGCCAACGGCGACGCCGACGGCGACGCCGCTCAGGCCGGAAACGGGCGCCTAAGAGCTGCGCTCTAAAAGGCTTAGCTCCTATGGAAACGCAGCGAAGCCACCAATCTTCAAACAACACGGCGCCGTTTTGCGCGGGAGAAGAGAGATGGCGCAAGCGGTCGCGATGCCAACTGCGCCAACGAACGATCATACGGAGCCGAAAGCCGGCATCTTTAGCAGACGTTTATTGCGACTTAAAAGCGGCGCGAGCTTTTTTGATATCAGTTGCCAATGAATCATTTTATCATCCTTATTGATAACATACTGAAAGGACGCATAATCGATTAGAAACATTTTTTGTCAAAATACTTTGACTGTTTTTTTGTTTTTTTTGGGGGGGGGGGTACCGATGTCGTCTGCTTTGCAGTTCCTTGTTACCGCGCCTGTTTTTGTTTCTGCGGCTGTCGCCGCCTGCGGAACGCGCTCCGCTTTTGAGTCGAAAAGATCGTCTGCTAAAGACGCCGGCTTTCGGCGCCGTATGCTTGTTCGTTGGCGCAGTTGGCATCGCAACCGCTTGCGCCATCTCTTTTCTCCCGTACGAAACGGCGCCTTATTGTTTGAAGACCTTTGGCTTCGCTCTTCGCTCTTCGTAAATTTTACAAAAAAAAAAAAGAAACGCACCATTTGTGCGGGAAAATCGTAGCGCGATAGGTTAAGAAACCGAATTTTGCGGTCGATTTAAAGATCCTGGCCTCTCCTTGATACACCCTGTATGTCGCATATTAACCTGTTCCCACTTGTTCCAGCCGACTTCACATCTGATTATGAAAGAAAGCAAGCAAGCCGAGCCTATGATAAAGACTTACAAAAGACCAAATAATCAATATCCGAATGTTTATTCAACAACCGTCATGGTGGTGCGTGACGCGATGGGATTGGGCCAACGATGGCGCCGCGTCACCGTAAACTGCCGCGCGCTGCCGCCCTTCCGTCGTTTCAGATGACGCGCGTTAGCGGCTATAACGGCCGACATGCGCGATCAAAGGCGCCATTGTGATGAACCTTTTAAGATTAGCTAACGATCACTTTGAAAACTTTCATCGGACAGGTATAAAATCAATGTTGAAAGGTGAGCATAACGGCGTTGCACGTGATACCGTAAGTTATATTTGAGGGGTTTACGTTCCAAACCATCGAAGTACATCTTGCACGTTCTAGGCAGAATGGTATAACGACGCTGTGCCCTTCGATTGGAAGCACAGTTCGCCCCCCCCCCTTCTCTTTACTCAGCTTTGACGAACGTGTCAGTGTGTACCTCCAACGTCACTTAAACGCACGTCATAGCAGACGGGGTTTCTAACGCGTTCGTGATTGGTCCTGGCTGCCAGTATTTGTTATATTTAGTCTATTTTATTGTGATACGATGTAAATATTGAAGGCGTCGATTTTGTGAAACATCACCTGGTAAAATGACACAGTTCGTATGTTGGTGATCAATTACACTAGAAAAAAAAGCAAGGGATTTTTTTTTTAAGTTGAAAGCGCGTGTCCGTTAAGGTATCACATTTCGGCACTTGATGTGAAGTGAGGAGGCTAGTGTTCCAAGAAAAAATGCCGGCACGAAAGTACAAAGCAAAGAACAAGCAATGAGATTTGCGCGTTGCTGGGGAATTTGGGAATGTAGCGCCATCGACGTAGGCTGATAACATTCATGTAGGGGCAACTGAAATATTGGCATACAACTTCCGTTTCCTAATTTGTTATGCTACTACTTCGGGAGCTGCGCACCAAGTGCCGGTGGTTAAAAAGTTCGAAATGACAAGAAGTAAGATGTCAAAAAAGAAACACACTTATTGTGGTATCGTGTATGTCATCTTCTTAGTCAATAGGTCCAAATTTAACTCCCTCAAACGTAAGTACACAAAGGAAAATCTTGCTGTTCGCTCAAATTGTGCATGCAGAAGCATCACCTGCGTCAGTAAATTTTCCGACTTGTTTTCCGACATTATCGTTCTGAGAAGTCTTGCTGCGCACGAGTGTGGTAAAACGTCCTTCAAATGATGTGGCCGAGGAACGGAAAGAAAATATTCTGCAGGTTCAGTAATGCTTTTGAAAAAACGGTTTGTTTACCGATTCCACCAAGCGCGAACCAGTTCAAACCGGTTCTTAAGAAATATCCACACATCCTAGTCGTTGAACAAGACAAAATCGAGCTCGACACGATGTCATCTGCATTTAAGAAAACAAGTAATCAGAAGACGTGCTGCGGATGCGAGGACAGCAAAACAAATGTGTTCTTGATGTGTTTTTGTGTTCTTGAATTTTGAACGCAAATACCGTTTCATAAAAAATACATGGTTATGCAGGTGCTTGGAAACTACAAACTTACAGTACTCACATGTGAATTCAATCAGATAGCAGGCACAGTGGCAATTGTTACCCAGGGTAGATGACAAATTTAGCCAGTAGAGTACGACAGCTAGCCTGGGGTTTTTACGGGCTCACACATTACTGATACACAACCGCACGCCGGTGCGATGCTCATCCAGATCGAAACTGCAAACTACCCGCGCCGCATGCCCGACCGAGTCGCTCGAACGACTGACTCGAAGAGAAAAATGACAGCGGATGCCAATCGAAAGACGATTGAAACAAAACAACAAGTGACAAAAAATACCACGGGTGACTTGCTGTTTAGAAAAAACACACACACACAAAAGAAATTATTCAAGCAGCGTCCAAGGCACTGGGCGACTGGCGACAGGCGCAGCAGTGTCGTGCTTGTCACGGCTTCGCCTCTTAGCGCCTCCAGATGTCGCCATAAGGAAACAAAAACGCCGACAGCCGTCAACTTTTTTTATTTTGATATTTATGTTTGCTTTCTCCTTCCTTGAGGAATATTGCTTAGCAGCAAGAAAAGAAAATACGCACACGCACACAAGGAATAGCTCTTTTGGCTTTCGGCACAGGCAGATATATTCCTTTTCACTGCGATGGACGCCTCGATCTCCACGAGCCAATCCATAGTTCATAGCTTGTCTCGTGACTTTGCACTCCCCGCGTCGCTCCGCCGAACCGGAAAGACATGTGACACACTCCCAGCTAAAGATTGGCTGCGGTGGCTCGTAGCGTCCTTTGGGGTCCATGGTCAGGTAAAAAGACAAGTACAGAAATCTATTCCTCCTCACCGACGCCAATCTGTGCTGCACATAGACGTGAGATGTTCCACTTTGTTTCGTTATTTCTGAGCTGTCTCCAGGTCGTCGCTGCGTTTTTTTTTTTTGTTATCAAGACTGAGCCATTGACGCTACCGTCGCAAATATTTAATTGGCTTGGCGCCACCACCTGCTAGACGGCGCGGCTCACATTTTATTGCGTCAAACCGTTTCCAATGAACCGGTAACCGCCACATGAAATTACGGTTCTGTTCCGGTTCGGATTCAATATCAAATGTTTTATTTGGGTTAGAGTTCAGTTCCGGTTCAGTTAGAAATAACTGTTTTGCTCCGGTTTTTTGTTCAGGTTCGGTTCGACAGCTTGGTTTTATCTACGTGCTAATCGCGCATGGTTACACCAACCATTTTGTAGGGCCTTGCGGCGTCAGGAACGACACTTTGTCTGTTACAACTATTGAGTTTTGGTTGTTTCACTCAAGGCACGTCATTTTCATCCTCGAAAAAGCCCAAGCCAGTGAGACAATAAAGCCGTCAGTCAGCTCCGCCGCAATGATGTTGTTTCAACAGCCACATACCGTGCGCGGTAGTGAGTTGCGGAATGGGCCCGTAGACCCTTGATGATAATGGACACAGTTCGCATAAAAACCAAGCCCATTTCATTCCCACTCTATTCTGGGCTAAAAATATCAAATTCCATTCCCTTTCCATTCCTGCCAGTGCTGCCGGCATTTCATTCCCATTCCATATCCGGAGTCGCAAATATGTAGAATGACTCGGGGATCATTCCAACTCCGGAGTAGCAACTCCGCAACACTGCTCTGTAGTCTTTTCATACTTGAGAAAGAGCAACGAAAAGAACGTACGGAAAATATAGATCCCACCTTAAGTGTGATTTGCGTTACCAACATGCTGACTGTTCTATCGGCCCTTCAGCTTCGTGATGAAACCAACTACAGCGGATTTACAGCTTCGTAAAAAAAGTCACGCTCGTCGGGTGTAGTCTCAACAACAATGTGGCGATTAAAATAAAAACACCTTGGGAAAACAATACTCTTTCCTCCCCATTTTTTGGATTTTTTTTTAATGTTCCAACACTGCGACAGAGCATTCTGCCAGAAGTAAACATCACCCAAATATCTCTACTTGGAGAAAAATAATACAGGGTACAATTGCGAGTGACCTAAAAACGCTCCTGAATGCTTCGAGGCATTTGGGGGGATAACAAGATGTCATTGCCTTCTGCATGACGTATATCCGGGATGTCTTAATTTGTCTCCCACGCTGTTTGGAAGCCATGACGTTGGAACTGATCAGTGGACGAACACACCGCGTGTAACTGTAGCTACTAAAGTTTTATCTTACCATTTTACGCGCAGAATTTATTTATCGTACACTTAAATTCTCGACGAAAAGGAAATCACATATTTACGGATGGGTGATGCCGAAGAAGACGCGGCAATTTCTTTTTCTGGAATATGTAGAAAACAATTTATTTGGATAAAATAGTCAATAAACTATAAAAGGGATTTTTGTTTAAAAAATTCTATTTTTGCTGATATGCCGAGCATTTCTACATTTTGCATAAAAATCATGTAGGCAAGAAAAACATTATAAAAAAACGTTACTTGACAACACATATTTAGGCAGACGCCTAATTACCTAATGATATAACCTATCCTACACCAAAATACAAACACTAAAGGACGCCATTTTGAGTGCCAATAGGAGGATCAAGCGAAAGACACTTTACTGGGCTTTTTTTTTACAAATTGAAGTTGGGCGTTATCTAGAATAATTTTTTATTTATTCTCATTAAACTAATATTTGAAATATTAGTTCTATCAGGTGCACCACGTGGTGCTTTCTGCCCTTTCAGGAGCTTCCTTTGGGCTCTAAAAGTTACTTGTTAATCTTTCTTTTTGTCGCACTTCAAACTAAAATGAGTGAATACCTTCTAGAGACCCTAGAAAGTTTCTGAAGCAGAGCAAGCACCACGTGAAAAGTAGCTGCCACTGTGCCGCGGCGCCCGTTGGCGCCGACTAACAATTCGTTTCGCGCCATAAATATAAATCCTAAATTATTTTTTTTTCGTTTTAAATTTGTTTTTTTTTTTTGTTCATTTCCCGATCCAGGCGGTTTAAATAAAAACCATGAGTATATATAGCGCAAAACAACAAGAAAGGAAGGGCGAGGTCGAGAGACGTCCGACGAGGAACGAGGGACGAGGACGAGGATGGAAGGAAGGACAAGGACGAAAAAAAGTTTTTTCCCTTGCATGTGTCCTTTAAACAGGAACTTGCCTGCATGCTGCCCTTGAGGATTCCGGTGCCAGCACTTTTCTTTGCAGGCCTCAAGAGCCCATGACCAATTTTCTTACAATAGCCACTTGGAGTGTTGCGCTAACAATCTCTCAAGGCGGACTAGTACATGCGTCACTCGAAGATATTAACGACATTTCCGTTCAATAACTTTTTTACAATCGGGGGATTCGCGTCTGTGAAAACCGGACGTGATACGCACATTCCTGATTTGCAAACGGTCAAAAGTTATTCCAAGGAAATAACCCTAATTTTTTCCGTGTGACCGGGTCATTAGCACAGCAACCACCATTGACCAGGTGATGCGAAACGAGGGAGAGCCGAAATTTCGGTTTTTGTAGGCAAAAAGCGAGATACCCTGATCAGCCAGAGTGACGAAACAATTGACAGCTCTCCGAAAACACGAAAGGATTGTACTGTGAGGTTGCTTAGTCACGTAGTCACTTCTACGGCTCGGATTGGCTGGCAGTTGCCGTAGCGTCCAGCTACAGACAAGTTATGAGCCTTGAATATATTGGCCTGCGCAGTATTTTTTTCTTCAGACGCTGCATCACGCCGAGCTAGCAAAGCGAGGCTTCATGTTTGAGCAATTCAACAGCGAACCTCTGGCATACCCAGTACTTCTTACTTCACCTGAATGAGAGGACAACATCAAACTGCATTTCAGGTAGCCTACCGCAACCTCCGCTTTGGGGTTTTCGCTCTAGGCAAATGAAAAGAACGGGATAGACAAGTGCGTTTATTTCCTAACAAAGAGGTAGTTTCTATGCAATGAGTTGGTTCCTAGATTACAAGGAGAGGATTGTGATCAGGAATCAAACTAATGGGTTGCATAGAAAATGCAAAAATGGAACTATTTATTGCAAAGCATTTGTGTGAAGGAGTAGGAAAATATTTGTATTTCTATTTGTTGGTGGTTATGAAAATGCCAAGAAGCGCAAAATACGTTCCGCTACGAGATGAAAATAATTTTAAATTCCCAGTTTAATTAGTAAAGCACGTACAACGTGAATAAAATAAACTAAAGAAAACAACGTCGGTAAAATACACGATGGTTTTACGTGGCAAGACGAGATAATAAAAAAATTTATAATGACTAGTAATACGAGTTCGTGAGTGTGGATCATCTGTATCCGTTGCTGGTACATTTTTAAGGAGTGTAATTGCTGCACAGTGATTGAGTGTTAGCTAAGGAAATTTCCAAGGAAGCATGGTTTACAAGATTTAGTTTAAGCACTTTGCACCATGTGACGGTGCTTTGAATATAGTTATTTTTATAACACCTTGTTATAAAATCTCACAAATTAGTTTGTTGTTTTACCTTGATTAATATATTTGTGTTAGCTGTACCATCGCCGTCAATAGTCATTCTACTTGTGGTGTTAAATAGCTGAGCCCGCTGACACAACTTACGATATTCATATAATGTTTCGGCACGCGCTAAACATGAGAAAGTGAGAGCCCGCGACGATAGGGACAGAGTACGCGCATGACACGTATAAAAAAAGAAAACAAAAACATTGCGGTAGTTCAAACAGGGAACAAGTTTCCTTCATAAAATACATGTTATTTTCCGCCATTTTTGTCCAACAATTTCATATGAAGGGTTATTTGGGCGCCGGACTTATCACGAATCAATTCAAACTGCATCAAGTCTCAATGCGTTCCCGTTCGCTTCCGTCTCAGTTTTTGGTTTGAGAACTGTACCTGGGAATATTTTGTCGCCAACAGTATTACAATGGTGTCCTTTGTGTTTTCATGATCTGTCTGCCAAACAAATAAAATATGAACAACAAAAAACTCAGTTAATATACAATGATTATTATTTTTTTTACACTACATTTTCAAGGCGTGAAAATCCGAGGAAAATGTCGCAGCCTGTCCCCAGTGAGGTGTGTTTCATGCTGCAAAAATAAATATATTACACTTTATCCACAAAAAGATAGAACTGGAGAGGACTAGGTTGCTGGACAATGCCATTGGGGCTCTGTTTTAAATAAGCAAAATGCATTATTAGTAATCTTTACCTATCACGGCGTTTGAATAATCGAAATCAGCTGCTTTAAGAAACATCTCCCGATTTCTTTGACCGAAGTTATAAAAATGTATATAATGAGTTCTCAACGAAAGTACTCCACAGTGAATAATATCCTGCTAGAACGTAATACGTAAACGTTTTCTGACGTACGTATTTTTTCCACCTTGCCGTTCTGGCCGCCGGCATTTCTCGACGCAGTATAGATATGTGTGGTCTCTTCCTACGTGTGCATTCACGTCCAAGACCACTATGCTATATTTCAACTGGCAGCATTTATCTTGGTAGTGTATTCTCTTCCGGAGGTGGATTATCATAAAGTTAACAAGGGATTCAACGTAAAACGTGTCCTTTGACTTTACATAATCTTCAGCTTTCGTATACATGGTTGTTGACTTCAGAACATTTTCAAGGAGCTCTAACACAGCGGGATCCTTGATCAGCACAGTTGTTTGCACATGTTTCCTTCTTTTGAGAGGAGAATCAGAGGAGCACATTTGATGTTCTCCACTAAAGTGGTTGAAGCAAATGATCAGTGTATCTCAAAGTTTTGCTGCAGAGCCCTTGCAAGTTACCATAGCATAGTAAGCGTTATTTCGGAACCGCCCCACTCGGACCTGAGAGTTTTACACGCCAAGTTTTTGCATTCGTTCTTCTTAGAATCCGATGATACAGCTAAATATCCTTTTTGAATCCCTTTGTAGCCTTACGTGGATCGTTGGAATTTGATGGTCGACTTCTTTCTTTGATTATCTTATTCACAATTGTGTTGCAAGTATGGGCGTGGTCACAACACTGATGTTGCTGTATTCAAGATATTCGTACAACTTCTTGTTCCATGTGCTTAGGTGTTGTTTTTTAGCAGAGTTATTTTATTTTGGCTTAGAAGAACAATTTCTACAACTCTGTGGGTCTTTTGTCTAAGCGCCCCAGCACCCGTGTAGTGGGAGCTCTTGTGGAATGGCCTTTGGGTTATCTCGTTGAGCGTTAGAGGGCGTTTCGAACTTTAGTATTTACATAGCTGCTTCTATCTTTGTTATAACTAAGTTCACGGTTCGCGCCGAACATTGTAACTTACTAAACTTGTGAAAGTTTTGAACTGCGTTGCCAAACTTTCGAAGCACGGATATGCTATTTAAAGAGAAGAAGAGCGCTGTGTTGAAAGGTACTGTCGTGAGCAAAAGTCTGGACAACACGGGAGCGCCGACCGAATTGCATCGCCGCGCTCCCTAACGGCGCGGCGCTTGGTGCCGAGACCCGCGCAATGCGCACGCGCGTCCTTTCTTATCTGCTGGCCCACTCGTTCGCTCGCTTCAACGCGATGCGCTCCTGAGCGATTAAATGGGCGCTAGGTGCCGCCCCGGGAACCAAGATTCCGAGAGCCTCGCTCACCGCTCTGGACGAGCTCGCGTGCTCCGCGGCACGCGCCGTTCGCGCATATCTTTCCCGCGACTCGGCGACGCGTTAAAAACTGTCGCTTGCCTCCATTCGTTATTTTTAAGCTTCCCATCCTAAATTTGCCCCGCTACAATGCAAACAGCTGCTGCTCAATTTATTATGCACGCGATCTATGCCACGCCGTGTGGCAGAAGCGATTCAGGCTAACGGAAACATGACAAAGTATTAGCCACCAAAACTGAACCAGCGCCTCTTTTTCCTTCTGTTTTGTTTCTTGTTTTTTTCTTGGGAGGGGGGTTGAATAAATATTTCTTTCTTATTTGGCGTTTTCTTTTTGTTCGTCATTGACCACTTTACCGCGCGTGCATGATCACTCGGAAGGAAGCCCAAGGCTGCCTCGAGTACGCGAATACAAGTTCTACAAATCATTGCGGCTGCATCAACATAAGCGACAGTTTTTAACGCGTCGCCGAGTCGCGGGAAAGATATGCGCGAACGGCGCGTGCCGCGGAGCACGCGAGCTCGTCCAGAGCGGTGAGCGAGGCTCTCGGAATCTTGGTTCCCGGGGCGGCACCTAGCGCCCATTTAATCGCTCAGGAGCGCATCGCGTTGAAGCGAGCGAACGAGTGGGCCAGCAGATAAGAAAGGACGCGCGTGCGCATTGCGCGGGTCTCGGCACCAGGCGCCGCGCCGTCAGGGAGCGCGGCGATGCAATTCGGTCGGCGCTCCCGTGTTATCCAGACTTTTGCTCACGACAGTACGTCGGACGTATCCGGAACCGAAAGTCTAAAGATCCGTCGGACGTACCCGGATGCCAGAGTCTAAAGATACGTCGGACGAACCTGACAAGACATAAATCGTCGTGTGCCGTTTCTTTTTCTGGCAGTCGAAGTTTCGTTTCGCGAGTTTCGAGAGCAATGTTCAGAGTACGAAACTCACGAAACATGAATCGTCGTGTGCCGTTTCCGGCCGTTTCCGTCACTAACCGCGTTTACATGATTGCGACTTCAGCGCATCGACTCCAATAGTCTTCCGAATGATAGGCGTAGACTTCAAAATAACGCCCACGCTGCCATTATTGACAAAGTACTTGGGAAATGAAATCCCAGCGTGCTTTCGTTAGCTTCAATCTCCAGTTCTGGCGAAAAGGTAACGGGCAGCGCAATCCCCCCCCGGGAGAACTTCTCAGCCTGCCCCCCCCCCTTCCCCGGAAAATGGAAAGTCTACGCCGCTGCTCCGAATGAAGACGTCGCGGAAACGTTTACATTAATGCGCAGCGAGCTCTACGCGAAGGTGGCGCCACGCCGTGTCAATGGTCAAAGTTAAAGCTGCGTTTCCTGCGGCAGTCGAATTACGTTTTCCTGTGCATCGCACGTGAAGACATTTCGTCGTTTCCGGCGACCATAATGATAGTTCCCGCTGTCTTCCTTGTTATGCAAGAAGTTACGAGAAAGATGAAACATCAAAACACAAGCGTTTGGGGCTCCGGGCCTGGCCGCCGGGACACTCTGGACCATAGGCGTAGTGTGTGCGCAAGCCCTTGCGAGCGAGATCGTTTACGAACGCCCTGAGGAATGAGGACACCAACCTGCTTTTCCTCGCCGAACCTCGCCGATTGCGACCGGACCAACTAGACCCCGAGGCCGAAAGGCTCCGGCGCAGCCAGGAACGACCCCGAGGAGGGAGCTGCTCGTTCTGCGCTACCATGCAGTGCTCTGGCTCTCGGCGTCGTTCGTGCTTGCGCCGAAGCCTTTAAGACTACCTTGGACGCGCAAGTGGTATTTCGCAAGGCATGAACGGCCCGCCCAAACCGAGCAGCTCAGCTATATACCGCTTACTTATGATGGCAATAAAAACTCGCTTTTCTTCTTGGGAGAAAACTGCGGGCGACCACACGGGACCGCTCTCTGCGCCGCTGACGGGGTTGGCCGCCGCCATGTCCTCAGCTGTTCACTCGCTCCTGTAGCGAGCGCCTTCTCATCATCCTCCCCGTTCCAAAATGCGATGCGACTTTTGTTTACATGGGCTGAATGAATGCACGTTCGTCTCAATCCACCTCTCTATTGACTTGAATGCGATGCGTTTCCCTATCGAGTTGTGCCGTTTACATGACCGTATTTAATGCTACAACTGAATTCGATGCGACTAAGTTTCCTTCATGTAAACGCGGCTACTGGCGGTCGAAGTTTCGTACAGACGTGTGAAGCGTGCACTGTGTGAAAAAGGGTCGGTGGTTCACGGCCCGTGCCTGCCAGTTTTTGCGCTTGTATGATGCGTTCCTTTACATGCACCTGCTGACGTAAAAAAATCGACAAGGAGCGAGCACTGTAGAGCAGCTTTTGTTTTTCCCCATTAATGACAAATGTAAAACCGGTGCTGTACTAATTCTACAAACTGGAAACGAGTCAGCTCAGCTTCCAGTGCATTGTACCACCAGCAAGGAGGACTGGTTTGACGTCACGTGCAAGCCGTATATGCCGGACTAGACTACCCTATTGTAAGTCTGCTACATGTAGATTAATATTTTTTCCCACGGGAGTATTGGTCCCCGTGCGAAGCACATTCACCCTTTTGTGATCGTAACAATTTTTTTTGTGGGCGATGATGATGGCTTGCGGCTGCTCAAACTGGATTGGAATGTATTGATTCTTCGATTTTTTTTTATCCTAGTCGTAAATGCAAGTATAAGAAAGCGCGACTCGCGAGCGTGGAGCGGGTGCGTCTGACGTAACTTTAGACTTCGTGTTCCGGGTACGTCCGACGTATCTTGAGACTCTGGAATCGGAAAACGTCCCACGTATCTTTAGGCACATCGAAAAAAAAATCAGCGACCCGGAGAGACTAAACAAAACCCTGCCGGTGTATATGTCGAGAACCAGTGAGTGTTTCTTGCACTTGAAATGCAGGGGCGATGTAAACCCTATGGTGTGACTTTTAAGAAAATACTGGATCCTGGGCACTATGTACTGTGCTCTGCTGCATTTTTGAAAAAATTCACAGGGTTCCTTTTGTTATCCCTGAGACGACTTGAAGGTGAAAGCACAAGCGCCGATGCATCAATGACGGAAACATTATCAACGAATAAGGCGGTGCCCCTCCGCCACGGCTGAGGGCTACCGCGTCGGGCTACTGAACGAAAGGTCGCTGGTTCGACGGCAGCCGGGGGTAGAAGAGCGGAAAGTGTTTTCGGAGGAATAATGGAATTCGCAGATGTCACGTAAACGCTTTGGTACTTTTCGTGTCGCCGGTTGTCATACCTCTCGTGTCGCCGACGTGTTTTCGCCCAAGAACTGAACGGTGAGGCGTATAAGGCTTTCGCACAATAAGTTCGCAAAATGCAGCTTGGTCGCAGACACCTTGCGCATGCTCAATCGCCGAGTCTAAGGTCGTCGTACGCTACTTATCTTCGCCCTGCAGCTCCTTGCACCCGTAGTCTTGGGCCCTGGAGCCCGATCTCTCCTTGGGGGTCACGCGCCTGAGGAATTCGTCGGAACGCAGCGGCGTAGACTTTCTATTTTCCCGGCGGGGGCAGGCTGAGAAGTTCTCCGGCTGAGGGGGGGGGGGGGGGGGCTTCGCGTTACCGTTTCGCCAGAACTGCAGCTAACGAAAGCACGCTGGGATTCCATTTCCCATGTATTATGTCAATAAAGGCAACGTGGGCGTTATTTTGTTTATATGCCACTGCTAGAAGCTCGTTACATGACACGTAAAGAGCGTCTCGGTAGGGTCATGGTCCGGGCACGGGGGGGGGGGGGGAGGGGAGGGGGGGCTCTGCCCCCCCGCTCCCCTGGATCTCACCAGGGGGGCACAAGCCCCGATGCCCCCGAATTCTACGCCTATGTCGGAACGTCTTGTTATTTTGTACGGTGCCGCGTGGTTGGCTGGTTTTCGCATGCTTTATTAGGCTTTCAAAAACGATCATATGTGCATAATCTCAACCGAAGACAGCTCCAGCTGCAAACGTATGTTTGTCCACGCTGAAGACAGCTGCAGCTGCATACCTATGTTGTTGGTTTTTCCGTTACGTCTCACAAGCGTTTTTTTCACGTGTAGTTCGTAAGATTTGTTATATTGCTGTTGTCCCATGTGCATAAAAAGTTGTTTTATATTAAATGCCAAAGTGCCCCACTTAGCTTAAGTTGTCACATGAGTGAAGACGAATCCTAAATTAAACCATATTACGAAGTCATTACAGTGCTTTTATATGGCGTAATAACACATGAATAAAATATGTATAAAATAAACGGCATATTCACAAACTAAAACCATGTTACTTAAAAAAAAAAGCTATTTCAAATTTTGGGTTTAATAACATGCCGTTTGTGTAAGGCTTGTCAAATTATGAGCAGCTGGAGATAACCAGCCTTCTGCGTTAAGTCCTTATTTCTAACTCTTTTTGTTCGCGTTCCGCCTATTGGAAAGCATCCAGGAGGGGTCTCTGCACGCAAGTCGTATCGCAGCGCCGACGTGTTATTCCGCAGCAAAAATTCCGCCCGCTTTCATTGCCGTCACTATGGCAACAAACGCAGAATGAATGGAAGCAGGGACGGTACTGCCGAGTAACGCCCTCTGCTAGCTAAACTTTAATTGTTTTTTGTAATGAGGAGCCGCAGACTGTCGCCGCGAAGGTGCGCGGGAGGCGGAGGGGGGGGGGGGAGGGGAAGGGGTTAACACGCTTCTCAGTGATCCACGTGCCGTCAGAAAAAGGTCAATCGGCGTTCGTTGTTATGGTGACCGCTATGAAAGCAGATGGTATTTATGCTGCGGAAGAACACTGCGGCGCAGCGATACGAGGTGCGTGTTGAGACGCTTCACGCATGCTTATCAATGAGCGGAACGCGAACAAAACGAGTTCCACATAAGGACTTCCTGCAAATGGCTTGTTTTCTCCATCGCCTCATAATTTTACGACCCTTACACGAAAAGCGCGTTTTATTGGCCATCCCGAGCCGTGTTTATTTTTTTGTAACATGGGTCTAATGTATAAATTTGCCAAATAAATTAGCCTACAAGCATTTTTTACAACTTGCCTCGCTAGATGCATACTCTTCTACTGTTAGTCTTAGAGCATATTATACGAAGCGTTTTTGAAGTGCCTGCGCGAGGCAATTGATACTAGTATTACCTTATACGGTGCACAATTTAATAAAATAGCGCATTGTGGAGTATAAGCAAGCCTCCAGAAGAGAACTCGGGTGTGGTGATGAAGGATCGTGCCTCCACTTCGGTGCATGCTTTGAAGCTCGGGCCAAAAGGGTAATCAAACCCATAAAAGCAATGTGCTCAATGTCGCTAATGATTTTAGTAGATTGTTTTTTTTCTGCTCTGATAACAACATCCGACATTTTGTCGTCAGCCTTGCCGCCTGAAACACATCGTTATTTATGTGTTTCACGTTGAACCGACCGGTCATTCTCTGGCTAATGTGTTCAGTTATTTTGTTTTATCAATTTAGGAGGAAACCGAAGCATGAGCGATGCTTGTTCTTTTACCGATCGAAACGTAGATGAAACGATCTATTTAATCCCGGTAACTGAAGAAGAGGTGGCCTCAGTATACCGAATCGTCAACATTAGTCATAGCGGCGACGGGGATGGTATACAGATACGTCCAGTTCTGCATGTTCTAGACATTATCAGTCGCTACCTTGCATGTACCTTTAATCTTTGTTTAGAAACCGCCACATTCCCTCTAAAAAATGCAGATAGCTAAGGTAGTTGTACTTTATAAGAAACGAAATAGAAATGATATAAACAACTACAGGCCTATGTCACTTTTCCAAGTGTTCTCGAAAGGTTTAGAAAATATAATACATAATCGTCTTACTCTTTTTATAGAAAAGCATAACATCATTACAAAATCCCTGTTCGGGTTTGAGAGAAACTTTCTACGGAACTAGCTTTACTTGACCAGAATAGATATATTTTACGCAACATAGAAAATAGGAATGCATCCCTAGGCATTTTTATAGACTTTACAAAAGCATTTGATTATATTAACCACTAGCTACTCATTCGAAAACTTGAGGTTTATAGTATCAGAGGATATGAAATACTCGTCATTAAATCATACTTAGAAAGTCGCCAACAGTTCGTTATTATTTCCAGTGATCACTTTTCCGATACAAAATCATTTAAATCCGGAGTACCACACGGCAGTATACTGGGGCCACTTCTGTTGAATATATACATCAATGATATCGTTAACGTAACAGGAAACGTAAAGTTTACTACTTGCTCTGATGACAACAGCCTCTTTTTTCAGCTAAAACTTGCAATAAAATTTCTTGTTTTGCTAGTAAAACGATAAAAGTCTAGAAACCTGGGCTAGTTCGAATGATCTGATCATAAATAAGAAAAAAACTAAGGCGACCTTTTTCAGCCCCAGAAATAAGAATATTATCCTGACAAGCGACATATCTTCCTAGACTCCTCTCCAATCGAAAGTGTAAACACATTTACCGTTTTGGGGGTAATTTTGTCAAAGCACATGTCTTGGACTGAACATGTGGATTATTAAGTTTCTAAACTTGCCAGTATAACTGGTATCTTACATAGACATCCTCATGTTCTTCCTATCGGAGTTAAGTTGATTTTATATAACTCAATATTTTTATCTCACCTGAACTACTGTCCTCTAGTCTGGGGTACGACCACAACAAACTAATCTGCAAAAACTATTTTTACTGCAGAAAAGAGTGCTAAGAATGATGTGCAACGTGCAATATAATTTTCATACTAACGAAATTTTAATTGGGCTGGCTGTTCTGGATGTATTTTAATACTATGATCTGAGACTGTGTGTAAAATATAAACATAAATATCAATATATAAATAGCTTTCTGGTATATTTAGCATCCCTTAGAAACAAACCTATAACATATTCCACTCGCCATTTCGATTTCTGGGTAGTGGATGCATCTCGTACTGACTATGGTTTACAGATGATTAAAAAACACTGCAAACGTTTCTGAAAAAATTGATCCGGTCTAATTTCGATATAGATTCCTATAGCATGTGTGATATTAGGATTTCTTTTTCTATCAAAGTAATTATGCGGTTACACTGATTTCCTCGTAGGTGTTTTTTGTTTGCTCTTTGCTTTTATTGTTTTTTTGCTGTATACAATTTCTTGTGTACCTGTGAGGGGGCTGAGGACCAGTCAATCTGCTTAGACAGCTTTTTCCCTGAGCTCCCACCATATTTATATGGTAAATAAAAAAAGCTATTATTATTATCGGGTATTGTTATTGGAGCGAACAAAAAAAACTGTGAAAACTTCCTATTGAGAGAGCTTGAGCGAACTCCTATCCCGGGCCCAATCCGTCTTGGAGCGCGCGCTGCAAAAAGCATGCGTCGAAGGGGCAAAGCGAGCTCCGAACTCCAGTATCATTCCGAGAAAATGTAATTTGCCAGAATAGTTCTCAGCGCTCCCAATTCTCTTTTTTTTTTTTTTTAAATCTGAGCCCATGTGCAGTCTTATTGGCCTTCCATTTTTTTCGTACAGCTGCGATTCTGTGCACTGCCACAGCATGTATACAAATAAGCAGAAAATATTTACTTTTATTTGTGCGGTCCCAATAACACAACAAGAGAACGCTTCGCTACCACAAACTCAACTACTATAGATTGTGCTTCAATGGTTGGTTGGGTGATCGGAGGCAACCTTACACAACCTCACAGACCACCGTCCGTGGCTTTCGGTTTGGATGCTCTGCTTTCCAAGCAGAAAGCGAGTTGGCTTGGGGAAATTGGGTCTCCTTCGAGGAATATCCCCGCATGACGGCTTTAGCTGCCTGCATTGAGAAATGGAGGAAAAAAGGGGCGTCTCGAGCCCCCGATACCAATCCGCAGAAATGTTTTTCGTGTTTAATAAACTTTTTTTTTTTTTAACGAATTCTGATCACATTGCGTTTTCAAAGAGAAAACTTCCGGTACTAGGGGCCCGCTCAGATACTCGGAACGATGATTTGGACCCTTCCTGCCGTGCTAGAGAACCGAATACAACATGCTCAAGAACAGTACTTGTGAAGTAGACGAGTGCGATGCTCACATATGGGGCGAGTTGTAGAAAGAAGATACATATCTGGGCTGGTTTCTTTTATGCCTATGATATTAACGACATTATTACACCCATCGAAAACTGGTGTTTATTCTATATTGCGCCTTTACTATCAAGTTCGACCATAAAGCTAGCTTGACCAATTTTGCGTTGCTTATTTCAGAACTTCATATACTCACGCGAGAAGGTAAAGAAGATGTTTAACAGTCGAAAAGACGGATTCAGGATGAAACAAAAACAATCATTTACATTCAACAGCAACAGTTTACTCTAGAGTCAAAATATCACGTTTACTAAAGACTCTGAAATGGTTGTTGTTTTTGCTTTCGACCTAAAAGGAACAAGCAAAAACCACCTATACGTCGGGCACCCTAAGAAGCTGAATGACCAAGGCGTACCGGCGACTCCTTGAACCACGAGATCTAGATGAAATATCTTGCTCTAGTGTCTAACACACCGCGTGCAATAATATACAAGGGCAAAGAGTAGCCTTGCTGATGTCCTCCAACTCGGAGTTTAAGCACTTTGGTAACAGTAGAAAACAGCGCAAAACGACGCAGGACAAGGACACTAAAGACACTATCACAGCGCTGTTTTTGTGCCTTTTGTGTCTTCTGTGTTCGTGTCCTGTGTCTGTTTGCACTGTTTTCTCTTGTTACCGATTTGCACCGACTAGGCGAATAATAATATATTTTACAATGTAGGCAGGTGCCACACATTGCCGGCAACGGTTTGGTATTGGAGGATTTGTTTTTCAAAAAAATATTATACAATATACTTCTGTAATCCTACAAGATTGAAAAGACGTTGTAAGGTCATCAGGCTCGTGCAACCTGAATATCTATTCGACCAATGATTTCCGTCCGCTGCAATCTATACACTGTAGTCAATCTGCAAAACAATGAGATGTACCTGCAAGTCCAAGTGCTAAAATGGTAAAGCGACGTGCGCCAAAGCCAATGTTGCACGCGCTACCGCTTTGGTTAGCATTATTCATCAAAAGGTGTTCAATGGCGCTTCAGTAAAATATAAAAGCAACCTTGCATTTTGCTCACATACTTGATCGTCAACTACAATTGTCATGTATTACGTTCCCCTCTGGTGTTTCGGGGGCCGGTATTGGTTCTTCACAGGAGTATAGTATTTCCTGAGTGTAACCTTGTTGGCCTCTTTTATTTAGCGTGAACCGTCACACTTCAATGGTATTGCGATGAAGACAGCGTGAAATCATAAAAAAAAATATTGACTGATGCTTGAATTTATTGGGTAGCACAAGCGAGGTCTTATTATTTTAGTTACAAATAAGAAGAGCGGCGCTCTTGTATAAATATTTCTTTTCGTGTTCAAATGCATTGATATTGAGTAGCTGAGAAACGCGGTATAAAACTTTTCACTTTTCAACGTCGAAAACACAACAAAAAACGAAATGTGAAGCTGTGGAGGAAAAACTTTGGTGGCTACATTTGGTAACAGGCAAAACTCTGGAAGTTAAAAGGTCGATGTCTCACTCGGCGGCTCGCGATCCCCAGTTATGGGCTTATATCGGCTAATGCATACCAAAGAGGCCAGCACTAAAGGACGTCACCGCCAAGACACCGTTTAATGTGAAAAATTCTTTTACCCGTCGAAACAGCGTTCGTTTGTCCTTCTTAAAGGCCGACGTCCAACCTCGTTTTTGTAGGGAAGATAATCCTCTTAGCGCTTCCTTCTTTCAACCTGAGAGGGGAGTCAAGCTCGGGCAACGTAAAAGGTTGAGAGGATATAGGAAAGGAACAGGCGGGAAAAAGTGTAAAGTGGACATATATAAAACAAGAAAGGGCGAACCCCAGAATCTACAAGAAATGAGAGACCAGGTAAAAACATTAACTCATATGATTATATTATGGTGACATTTTATTGCAATATGCTAGTCAACTTGTGCCCCACCCACTTTTCCTGCTTGGATGTTAAATTGCGGTTTCATATTATAAACTCTGGGACCCCCGCACCAATCACCTTTTCACAACAAATCAATCGAGATACCTAAGTCTGTCAAAAATCGCGATACGATCGATACATCGTAAAAGTATTTCACTACTAAAATACAAATACCTTTCGTAAACGTATGTCAATACAGGGATACCGATGCTCAAAATTATCTCCAAGGTACTTCAGTGAGACATTTGTTCACGCGATACTGTTCACCTCTGAAACAAACTGAACAACTGGACCCTGAAAAAATGGTCCATCAAGCAAACGTACCCTGAAGATGTGGTTCCGGAACAAAATGTTTACGGAAAAATGGTCTGAAGTGCGAATGAGAAAATTGGTCCCATTGAATAGAGTGGCAGTCGACTACTAGTTAAGTGCAAATAGTTCCTACTAGAACTTTGACAGAAGTATCAAAATGCAAAAGGTCCAAATCAACGGGGCGTTTGATTCTAGATACAAATGTATCGCGATTGTGTTTCAGAAACAAACTATTTGTATTTCTATTTTTGCACCGCGATTCATTTTTCACCTCAGTATATGTATTTCAGTATTAGGATACATGCTGCGTGCTTTCCTTACATTGAGGTGGAATCATCGTGCCATAATATCTAGTTACCATTTTTGATAAATTTATGACTACCACGCAAAAGCTCAAGCGACTGTTTTCTTTTTTAATGCCGCGAAGGGGTGAGTGGTCCCTGAGGCTTTCCTATCAGGCAGACCAAGCTTCCTTTTTCGAATACTAAGTTCGTGAGATTTGAAACCTACTTCACATTTCTGTGAAGATTACTTATGTCTTTCGGGGTGCTCCAGTTTGGTTCACTACATGAACTGATTTAACTAAACTATTCGCTACAAAAATCGACTTTAACCAATCTTGATACTTAAGCAAAGACTACTACAGCCGAATAAAAAAGTGAAACAGCGGAAAAGACACAGAGACCAGTGGATGAAAGACAGGGACATAGCGCTCACTTCCGACTCTTTTTTTCTCTGTTCACTTTACCGATTCGCCCAAATGCAAGCATTACTGCGACCTCTAAAGCTTCGGTTTTTAAACAGCACCAACCACCGGCAGCAACAACGAAGCTTTGGAGCTTTTTTCAATTGCTGGGCGCACTTCCATCTGATGGCTGGGCAAACTCGATGCTAGTGCATCAGACGTTTGTGCAATAAAAATGCGCCGCCTACCCTCCCACCCCCGAGTGTCTCCAGTTCACAAGGTGTTCATCGTAGGGTTTGCATATTTAGGAAGAACAGCAGCAAAGATCTCCTGTTAGACTTTCCGGAGCCAGCTGTATTTCAGTCAATTAAGTGTAACTGGCGCTAACAGTAAACACTTCTCTTACTCTCTTTTTTTTTTTGTTTAATCTTGGAAATTAAGTTTGAAATTATGCAGCTGAAGTAACAGATTACTTTTTGGTCTAATGGTACTATCTTTACGAGAGGGCAATTGTTACTATAGGTAATAACAATTTAGCCTTGTTTAATTACCAACGTAATTGCCAACTTTTCAGTAAGGTTGAAAGGTCCTCTGACTGCTGTCACGCGTTTGTATTGGTCTTCCATCTTTCTTATCCCCTCCTTTCTCCTTCGACACGACCCCTCTGTAGGGACATGGGATATTGATGGCAATTCGCTCCGTACACGGCTTTGTTCGCCAGCGCTTCAAGTTCATCAGTGGAACAGTGGAAGTTGTCTTTAGCTCCTTCAGGTTTTTTGTGTGTCGGGCGTCCTCTGCGGTTTCCGGAAGTCGCTTTTCCCGAAAGCTCCCGCTAAGCAATAAGTGGACATATCGGAGCAAGGAGTAATTAGAGAGGAACACCATCTGAAAGGCTACGCTGATAAAATGACGCGGCTGATCATTGTGCAATCAAATGCTTTCTGTTTGTATTTGGAAATATTAGTAAAATATCATACAGGAAATTCCGTTCTATAGAAGAACGCAACAGACGCTGACCTCGACCGGCGGCCATCCTGGCACGCGAATCCGTGTTTTGCAAATCCTAGCAGTGTTTCCTAAATAATGGAACTCAATGGCTTCGGAATGGTGCACTGGAACTAACAGCAAGACTGCTTTTAGATGTTGTACCATTTCTCAGCCATTTCCTCCGCACTTCCGTGTCCACCGTTGGGTGTAAGTAACGGAGACACCAATTGGCTGTTGCGGAGAAACCATATGAACCGGACCGCCTCTACTGCGGAGCCGTCATCAACATACAAAGTAAAAGGTCGCTTGTGTACGCTGGGAAAACTCTTTTGGAGCCTTGCTTTTTTTAAATTTATACTAATGTTAATGTTAACATAAATCCACTGCCTAAATGTTTATGTACGAAGATGAGAATAGCCCCTTTAAAGCATGAAATGCTTCCTGACAGAACGCTTAATCCCAAAATATTGTTCGTCCGCACTTTTTTGCCTTTCCCGCTAAATGTGACGGTGAAACTGAATTGGTGTATACCTCAGGTGGCGTCAAGTCGCGTGATACGCACTAATTGTATATCTGAAATGAGTATCGATCGCCCGACCGAACGTCAGGCGGTCTATAAACAAATTAAGTTTCCCACTAAATCTGGCGGGAAAGTGTATGTCACGGGAGCTGACTTCACTTGACATATACATGCAATTTCGTTTCTTCGCTCAATCATGAGGGAATTTTATAAAACTATAGAGTCTTCAATCCTTGAAACTGCGATTTAATGTCATTTAAATAATTTTATACAATCAAATAGTAAATACTAAATTAATGTCGCCACCAATTCTTCACTGAGAGTGTTGACCACTTTATCGGTTGCACAAATGACCACGTTAACACTGTTTCAAAGATAATCTTTAGAAAACGTGTTAAAAATGAATATCAGTAAAACTAATGGGACCCATACATGCAAAAATTAATTTCCACAATCAGCCTTACCTTAGACTTCAATATACCCTCGATAAGTCTAAGACCCCATGTGTTTTTTTTTTCAATCTTCATTTGCCTTGAACTATTGTGCATGAATATGTATGTTAAGACTGCGAGCTGGGCTAGTTGGTTCTGATACATGGCGGGAAATAACGCAAAATACAAGAACAAAAACAAGGACAGAGAAGAGAAAAACAGGACAGGGCGTACGCTCTGAACTTTGTGTGCCTCTCATCTTATGTCCTCGTTTTTATTTGAAATTTTCCACCATGTATCAGAATATCTATTCAATATATTGCCTACGGTAACTGCACTAGCCTTTTTCCCGCTTTATATTGATGGATATTGTTAAACTACTTTGATATCATTCATTGCTTACCTAATCTGGTATGGGGTAGAACTACGCGTTCAAATATACAGCAGTATATTCATTAAAAAAGTGTGTGTACCTCATCGCGAATCCTTCCTACAATTAGAACACCCAGTGTCGGTCTTTAAGATATGATATTCTTCGTGTTCGAATATGTGCGAGCAAAGACTGACGGTTCATTTTTGAATTCCAAAAATAAAAAAGTGTAGATAGTATAAGTAATCTTTCTGATCTGAGAAAGCGTTTCATTTCCTGTACAACTCGTTCGGCGGGACTTTGGACTGCACCACGTTGTCTCAATAGTTTTTTTTTTCTATAATCCGTTGCATTAATGCTACCCCCTCTAGTAGGTTTAATTCTCTACTATATAATAAACGCGACTTTACTTCAATCACAATAAAGGATTTGCGTATTCAGTATAATATAAACTTTTAAATAAATTTCTAAAAAAACCGTTAATTTTTTATTTGCTAAGTTGAGTTTCTATGTTTAGGGGTTAAAAGCTCTAAAAACGACGGACGAGTAGGCGAGACACACACCACAGAGCGCTTTCTGAGTTTCTATGTTGCTGCTGTGTATTGTTTGATGTTCAATTTGTTTTATGAAACACCAAGGGATCAAGGAACTCTGGCATGCTTTCGTAGAGCATTTTTCAAGCTTGCTTCCGGCACTATTGTACAAAATAAAGAAATAAAGTTATTCTTTATGTGCGTCGTAAACAGGACACTGATTTCAGTTTGAACAGAGAGTGTTAAGTACATTATAAAAGATAATTATAGAACAACAACCTGTAAGACTATTGCGAAATCTCGCCAAAGCAAGCAGAGTGGTTACAAAGCATGCCATTAAAATCTGAAATAAACTGCAACTGAAATGCAACTGAAAGAAAAATATCCAATTGAACAGAAAACACTTTGTGTCGCTTACTTCCAATTCAGATGTGTGAGTCGAAATCTGCCTTTTCTATGGCCTTTAAATGTGATTTAACTAAAAAAATTCAGCGCACCTTATCCGGTCGCTTGGCGATTCTGATCATATCACTGTTCTAGTGATTCCGCTCATTTACAAATTTCGGCACGCAGCTGAGATCGCAAGTTTGCATTGTGCCTTAAAGGGTCCTATCTCTCTTGGCTGGTGAAGAAAAAAGTCATCCGAGAGCCAGGCAGTTACAACGCTTCTTAGGACCGCACCATTATCATGCGGAATTTCATACTCAAAGGCTTAGACCACACTGGAGAGGGTGTTTGCGACGACACACACTTCTTCACGATCATCTGGTGGGCTAGTTGGTTGATCATTATGTTGAATTAACAGCGCAAATACGACATGGAAGGACAGACAAGGGAGACAGGATAGAGCGCTGAACTAACAACTGACGTTTAATGAAAAGGAGAAAGGGAAAGGAACTTAAGAATGCTTTGAAAACATGCATAATTAAAACCCGGAAAAACATAATGCTATAGCTTGAGTTGCCAGAAAATGAATTGCTAAGAATACTAAGCTTTAAGCTGCTCGCTTAAATGACTTTTTGAAAACGATTGAGTCCTGGGACGACATGCATAGAAATTTCGGTATAAACAAGAAACAGGAAGTTTACGTTTAAAATATTCACAGATGCTAAAGGATCGTTAAAGATCGCGACTTAAAAATAAAGCTCTTTTGGTGACAAGGCCACGGACGGCGCGCTTACGCAGGCATCCCCACTGGACAGAATAACCTGTGCCTCGTAGAGCTCGCGAGTTCGTCGTTCCCCGAAATGTTTCAGGATTTTTGTTTTCCTGAACAAGGCGGAGCACTGGCAGTCCTTGACATGTACGGCAAAGTGGCCTGCTGGCGACGACTTTAGTGACACGGCATGTTCTCTTAGACGATCGTTGACACACCTTGCTGTCTGACCCCACCTACACTTTCCCACAAGTAAACGGTATTTCGTATACGACTGCACATTGGCATTCGACGTATCTTTGTTGATGTTGAACGCCGCACACACCCTGTTGCTGCTGCTTGCTTGCTAATTTTCGGACACAACTTCTTTAGTTCGTCCGGTGCAGTCAACACGACTTTGACTGTGAAACTTCGATGCGATCCGGTGCAGACAACACGATTTTGACGTTAAACTTCGATGCAATCTTAAGAAGATTGCATCGAGAAGTTCGTCAAAAATGTTGTGTCCTGGATTAAACTAAGAAAGTTGTGTCCGAAAATTAACAACAACCTTGGCAACGGGTGGAATTCTGAGTTCAGATCGAAAACGAGATTGCGTCATTGCAATGTGCAGTCGCTGCTGAATGCCGTCACTGATGAGTGTATTAATTCAGACGAGTGTCGGCGATCGTCTGAAAAAGAGCATGCCGCAAATGTCACTAAAGTCGTCGCCGGCGAACCACTGCCATACGTAATCGGGACGCCAGTTATCCGCCTTGTACAGGAAGAACCAAAGAAATCCTGAAACGCTCGAGGAGACGACAGACTCGCGAGCTCTGCAGGCACGTATTCTGTCAGTGAGATAACGCATGCTACGCCGTCAATACGCTGTAAAACGCAAGTCGCGATCTAACGATCGCAGCATCTGTGAATATTTCAAACGTAAACTTCCTGTTTCTTTTTATACCGAAATTTCTATGCATGTCGTCCCAGGCGTTTTCAACAAGTCATTTGAAGCGAGCAATACGCTTAGTATTCTTATGGTCTTCAGGCAACAACTATAACTATGTTTTTGAGGAGTTTCATCATGCGATGCTTTCCAAGCATTCTTGAATCGTTTCCTCTTTCTCCTTTTTATTACAAACATCAGTTGTTAGTTCAGTCTTTCTATCATTGTCTTCCTTGTCTATCCTTCCTTGTCGTATTTGCGCTGTTGTATAATGATCCCCTTCAGATAAATATTAGACCAAAGGCAGTACGTTTACAGTACAATATAGCACATTTCCTAACTATAATTAATACAAAAACTATTAGGAAAATTAGTGTTCACGTCTACGGCTTTTCGTAGACTTGGAGTCCGCCTGAGAGCAGGCTTGGTGCCAGATACTGATTTCTATTGGTTTCAAGTACACATATTTGCACTGGTTCTGTAACGCTCGGAAATGGCCATAATCTATATTGGAATTGTTGCCTCAGAAAGTATTTCTCCTTGAGGCTGCTCAATAAATTTAACGCCAGTCAAAAAATATGGAGAGAAAACCTTTCAGAGCAGTTCTTGCGAGTATTCAGGACCTCCTGATAAATGAATTTCTTGCTCCAAAGTCTTTGGGGACAACACTTTAGTATATGATTAGCGAAACATTGAGATAAGGAGAGTACAATGTTTCTTAACCAGCTCGCACGCATGCATACCCAGCTCCTTGTATTATGATGTACTTATCCAGCAAACAAAGAGCAGTACCAGATAAGTGTGTAGCTGCGCTATTAAAATAAACAAATGTATCGAAAATGGTCCTGTGATTGTGTTGCTACGTGAAACGTTTTTGGTTTAGCGCCAGTAACCTCCAGGCAATTATTCTCAAGCTGTGCCTCTATGTTTGTCCACTCCTCTCTATCGATTCACTGACCCATTTACTTTCTCCTCAGGGTCAACCAGTGTCCACATAGTATGGGCAATGACGGGTAGCGGGTAAATTGAATTTATGTCGAGGCCACGTGACGCGAATTTGCCTGCTACATCTAGCGGGTAAACTAAATTTGCATATAGATCACGTGACATCATCGTTACCTGATGCTCATTCTCCGCAAATTGAGCGGGAAAACTGAATTTCTTCACAAATCACGCGTACATGGTAATGTGACATTAGTTTTCCGAATACTTTAGCGGGAAAACTTAATTTCTGTTCGGGGTCGCGTGAAGTCAATTTGCCCACTAAATCTTGCGGGCAAACTGAATTTGAGCATAAATCACGCACGTGACGATAATAGTTCCTCTAAATATAGCGGGGACCTAATTATTTTGCATAGGTCACGTGACATGAGGTCATGTGACGCCATTTGTACCGCGACAATTAGCGAGGAACTTCGATATTACGCTTTTGACGCTTCACCTCACCTGAAAAGCGAGCCTATAAGCGTTGCACGATAGAAGTAGCTGGTGTAACTTTATTAATCAAAACCGCATGAAGATACACGTGACTTTGGGTGCACTTCTCCGACAGAAAATATTTTTGTCTGCATGTGGACACAGGGACCTCTCCAAACTGAGCTACTTCCACGTGCCCGGGAAGGAGCCGCTTCTGACCTGGACTGTGGGAGACGTGGTTGACAGAGCGACCGACTTATTCAGGGACACCACAGCGGCGGTGTACACTCACCAGAACATCAGCAAGACGCCACGGAATACAAAAAAGACGGCAGTGTATACTCAAATCATTAATTCAACGCGATACCAGCTTGTTGTCATTTAAACATTCAGTACGAAGCGCTTGACAGGGAAAACAAAAGATTCGCAATATTGCTCTTCATGATAAAAACAGCAACGTAATATGGCCTCGCACACGTGAGTCAGTGTCTCTTTATTTCTATGATGTCATGTGACGTCAAAATGTCGCATGCCGTCCTGGTGTCAGATGACGTCGAGACATGTCACGTGATGTGAGGTCATAATGTTGTGTTTTTCTAATTTCAGGGGAAATAACTTTGCGTAATTTTGTTAGGAAGATCTATCTTGGTCAAAACAACACCTGAAAGAAAGCATGGGAATGTCAGCCTGTCAGATTGCACCGAAGAGAGTACTCCGAGCACAGAGTGACTCGTGCCTTACGTTAAAGAGGATTGCAAAAATATCAAAGCTTGACCTCTCTTCACCACTTTGAAATGGGCCAAATCATGCCTTAGCACACCATTCTTTGTACAACGAGCGTCGTTACAGCCCATATGAGGGCAGCGTAGTCAAAAACTAAAGTGCAACAAAGACGCATAACTCCTTTTCCTATAGTTACACCAAAATCCAAAGCCCGAGGAGCACTGCCATCACGTCACACTGAACTGAAAAATGTGTGCGTGCTAAATTCACTGGAGAAGAGGAAGACCAGCTTTTAATTAGAAATGATTAACTTATGTACTTTGTTAATTTCATCGATTGGTAAGTATAGGTTTTAGTAGTATTGAGTCTTGAATAATTTTTTTTAATATTATCCGTGGCATTGCATTCATTTTACGGCATTACAGACGTCAAAATCAGTTTGTAGTCAGCACTTTGTGCGTTTAATTTTGAAGCTTGTTCGTCCTGTGCTTTTTGTAGTGTTCAGTTGTTCCAAGTATTCCAAAGAGCTAAACCTCATGTCTGAAGATCATGTAGAGTTTCCCAAGTAGTCAAATATGTGCAGGTTATTTATGACTTTGTGAGCTTCCTTCTCTATGCCAGTGAACCACACTTTGAAGTTTTCCTGATTGTGCCTTACGGCCCTTTGAAGCACAAGAAATGGATTATTCATTGTTTTTTCTTTTTTGCCTTGAAGCCAATGGTGCCCCATACAAACCGCTGTCAAAGGTGGCTTGACGTCTGAAGTTTAGCAGCAGGACTAGTTTTCAATATAAAAAGAAAAACACGCTAATAACAATAAGCCATGTCGACCAAAATTACCATAATCATCAAAAAAGAAGTACAATAAAAAGGACATTATCTCTGTCAATATTGAATATAATATTATATCTGGTGACCACCCCTTTTGCGTAATTCAACGTTTGAGGATTGTGTTGATACTATGCTAGTTATATCTATTTGGTATAATTTGCTAGTGTCTTATTGTTTGGTATTCTTAGATGTATTAACTGTGCGTTCTCACACACAAGCACTAAAGTGCTTTGGAGAGGCGGAAACTATTCTAGGCAGTTGAAGGAACACAAATAGTCTAGTACTACTTTTTACTGCGTACAGCAGCGTAATCGATACAGTTTAGGTGAGTACA
Source organism: Ixodes ricinus (assembly GCA_037355805.1). Taxonomy (NCBI): domain Eukaryota; kingdom Metazoa; phylum Arthropoda; class Arachnida; order Ixodida; family Ixodidae; genus Ixodes; species Ixodes ricinus. Next base: position 87,726 of record JAZHYW010070249.1, read on the forward strand.
GTACCTCGTCAGATGACAGTATTGGTTAATAAATAGTGCTACAAATATAGTCTCGTGTAATGAAGCAGAAAAATGTTTTGTTTTTTTGTCAACACTATTAGGGAATCAGATGTATCGATCGTGCAATTGCTGTCTTCACGATACCCGTGACTCAGAGCTGCTAAAATAGACAGGTGTACGTTGTTTGAGCCTAGCAGTTCACAATACATGACCATAGCACGTATTGCAGGGAATTAGTCACACAACATATCTGATGACTGAAGCTGCCCTGTTTCTAAAATATGAGTAGGCAAATGACCTAAACTCGTTCGGTTGGGAAGGTTTTTGTATTGGTAAAAGGCCCTATATAGGAAATGATCCCGTTGTCCTGTTTTCAAGTTAATGCAGTTAGTTCGTTAGTTTTTTAATAAGTTTTATGGACATGACAAACGGACGAGTCGTTTGTCCAAGTAATTGGTATTGTTCTTGCGAAACTTTAATAAGTCAGGTACCGGTTTGGCATTTACATGGCACGAGCATCGAAGAAAATTTGAACCAAAGCTGATTTATAGGAGACTGCTTTTGCAAGGATGCGCAAAAGATGGAAATATCCTTCTCTATGAGTATGATTTCTCTCAAAGTAAACAGCGTCGAATGGTCCAAGATTTGAATACTATGCAGTCATTTCACCCTTTTCAGATTGAGGAAATGAAAGGGCCCTCCGGTCAAACACAGTAAGGATAGGTACAGACATAGCCGTTGTCACACTCGCAGGAGGAGCAAAAGGGATCACCTATCTTGCTCCAGGAGTGCATTATCTTCCTAAACTCAAAAGGGGCTGTAGGCAATAAGTTATCATGATTATGAATATTCTGGGAATGTAGCTGCTGGTCATAATGCGTTCGCGTATAGAATATTGTATAAGAACTCATCTAAGTGGCACAGACGCGCCCTTATACTTGAAAACAAATTAAGATTGGCAAAAGTCTGGTGTCGGCGTTACTGAAAGGACGCTGCAATATAAAAAAAGAAAATATGAATTTCTGTCCCACAGATGATATCGATATAATAAGAATGCGATTCCATGGCATTCTTCTTGGCTGAGGCGGACCATTCAGATCTTTCGTTTCTTTCAATTCTCAGTAATACTGATGAAAACCGAGACAAGAGAATGAGATGATAGCGCGTAAGGACGTCCGAGCACCAGGCTCTGGTTGAAATGCTTAGTGGGTAGACTGTATCGACAACGATGGTTAAAAGCGCCAAAAAGATGTACACAAGATAGAAGACAAACACGGGCGCTTCTATCTTCTATCTTGTGTACGTCTTTTTGGCGCTTAACCATGGTTCCATACGGTCAGCGCCAACTAGCCCAACAACAAGTTCTTCTTTTAGCGGTTAGACGTAGAGCGGTCTCCATTCGTCTCGACTCACTTTTCGAACGTAGACGCGTTCGTCAGAGATTTCAGTGTTCTGACTCCCCTGCGCGCTCTCATTTCCTACTCTCCTTCGTTTTGAGAGGCGCAGCCGCCTAGGCGCCCGTTTCGGGCTTGAGCGGCGTCAGCGTCGCCGTCGGCGTCGCCGTCGCCGTCGCCGTCGGCGCAACCGCGCGGTGCATTGCGGGGATACCCCCATAATGCACCGCGCGAGCGCCCCCCACCCCCGGGGTCACGTGACTTCGGGGTGGGGGGCGGGGGGGAGAGGGTCACGCAGGCCCCCTCAGGCTCACGTGGATCCCCCCCCCGGGGTCACGTGGACCTCGGGAGGAGGGGTCACGGCGTGACCTGGGGGAGGAGGAGGGGAGGGGTCACGTGACCCCGGGTGATCACTGGACCCCTCCCCCTGAGGTCACGTGACCCCCCCCGGAGAGATCGAAGAACGAGGGAAGGGAGGGATGGAGGAGGGGTACACCCTCCCTGAAGTACCCTTCCTCCTCCTCCTCCTCAAGAGCTGCGCTCCAATTGGGCGTTACAGGGAGTTGTAAACGGCTTTCATTTTTTGAGGGTTCGTATAGCGAGTTGTTTTTCTTTTTTCCGCTACATCAAATTATGTGATCTGGTGACATAATATGGTCAAGAAGGTTACCCACAATGTTCCCGACCTTGGTCTAGTCTAGACAGTTCTTTTCGTCCTTGCAAGCGCTTTTTTTAGGGCAGTGGAAGTGTATTCTAACAATCGTTGGCGTCCTCGGTTCGGTCCATACTTGTGTCCGTTACTTCAAGAATGTAGTGGCTTACAAATACAATTCGCCGAGCCTCAAATATGATGGATTACAGTTACAACTTACTTTCGCTTAAAAGTAACGGATTACTTTTTTTTCAAGTTACATATTACTTCCACGTTACCTTTCCCGTACACTTATCAAGAAAACAAAAGAAACAATTTTTGATGTTTTCAAATATGTTCCGCAACACTACTTTTCACTTCTCATACGCCCGCATTACGGTAGTCTTTAGAAAAATCAAATATTGTATATAAGAGAAAGAATGTAGGCGCACTCCGTTCGCGTGTAAGCTGACAAGGCAGCGCGAGTCGCAACTCGAACCGACATCCCGCTAATGGTTCGTATATCTGGGATTCTGCGGATAAAGTTAGCGGTGCGCCTGCTCAGAATCAGTCTACTGCCTACGCTAGAAGATTCGGAGTTAAGGAACCAATGTACAAAAGCTGCCTTTTGAAACGGTCCTTTCAAGTGGTATAGAAGTGAAAAGCAAATAAACACGAAGAGCTTTCTTCCGCCCAGGTGGAGAAGAAAACAGGATGGAAGTCGATGGGAAGAAGCAGAAATTTGCCAAAGAGACAACGCGTTGTCTATTTGGCAAATTTCTAGACAATTGTTTTGCATACGTGAAATATTCTACAATCAGAAACGTTTAGCTTTACTCTGAGTTTCGCTAGAGTTCAGGCGCTCATGTTCATGGCGCTCTTCATCAGATAGCAGAACACGTACAATGGAACACTTGATAGTTCCTGGAATGAAGCGATAATACCGCTCTTCGCTACGGCTGTTATACCTGATGATATTCCAGGGCCTTGCATACTCTCAAGCTCCTCTTCCCTCAGTACGCCCAAGTTGTCGAGCTCCTCTCCGCCTACCCCTTTGGTCACATGACCTCCCTGTTATCCAATCAACATCGAGCACCTCGCTCCTCCTCTTCCACCTCTCAGCCAAACAGTGTCGAGCCTCGCGGCCTCGATTTTATCCAGGCTTCACTTTTGGGCTTCACGAAATGCCAAACATTTAGTCAAAAACGTATCAAATGAATATCACAAATAAAGCTAATTAAAAATAACACACTTTTTTTAGTTGTAATTTTATATACTACCTGCTTTGTAGTTATGCGCACCCAATTCACTGAAAAAAATAAGCATAAAAAAGGTTCACGAGGTCTCGGCCTCTTCTAAATCGCGCCCAAACAGCAAAATCGAGCCGGAATTTTAGGCCATACCCTTCTCTACTTGGCAGACGGCCACCATCTTGATGTTGTTCTAAAATGAAGATTTTTTCCTTTTTTTTTTGTTTTTGCCGTTGTTCCAGACTGGTCCTTTAGGAAAGTTCTGCGCTTTCCGCCTTGCTAGTTTGAAACCGTGATTGGCCGAAGCTCGACCATACTTTGTTTATCTTACATTGAACCGCAGTAAAATGCTCGGGGCCTCCACAGCCAATCAAGAACCAGTTTAGAAGTTACGTATTCCCACTCCTTAGTCGTGTACCATTGTGCGTGTTAAAATGGCGCTGGTAGGAGACCCGTTGTGGACGCGGTGCGGGTGAAACGTTTCCGTCTGTTGTGTTCGAGAAATCTCAGACTTTATCTAATTTGCTCGATTTACGGCACACGTTCAAGTATCTTTGGTGATTATGGCTGGAACTTCGTGACGGGCCGAGGCTGACGCGCAGCAGTGCAGTTTCGATGTTGTGAGTGGGATCGCTAAAATGACATGGTATGCTATCCTATCACAAAGTCCTTGAACGTCACGCGCAAGCAGGCTCTGCAGAAACTCTTCGCCTCACTCCTTCTTCCAAATGAAAAACTGGAGACCTTTCCGTCGCGCAACTGATCAGTTGGCCCTGAAAAATGGAACGTGGACTCAAAACTAACACCCTTGCGAAATGTCAAGTCAGCTTGGACTCGCAGGCCAGGGTTCCTGTGTCGGATATGAAAGTTCCGATGCCGGCTACAAAGAGTACACAACGGAAAGCTTTTCGGAAGTTACTGACGATGCACGCGTGGCAGAACGAATCTGTTTCTTTTTTGTTTTGCAACGGCATTGGAGGAGAACTGACGTATAAACGTCTTTTTTCCGGCCACACCAGACATTCTACCCGTGGCACTTTTCTTGCGCATTCACCACAGCCCAGGCCTACATTGGATGACCACTACTAACGACTCGCTCAGAAATTCAGAACAATGTTTTTAGTACAATTTGAGCACAATTTACAGCGCTTCTCTTCCAAACACGGATTTGTATTTACAAAAAACTGTTTAGAAGCGTGATGGCGAATGAAATACAGGAGCCCCCGGAGGAGACGCGCCTGCTGATTCAGCTGCCAGAACGGGGGAACGAAAGTGACAGCGCAGTTACGTTTTTCACGTGATATTTTTATCAAACAGCAAATCAATTTAAAGTGGAAATAATAACTTCCAATAAATATGTAACTCGGGTTTACTGTGTTTATATTAGCTTATAAATGGAAAACTTCCATTTTGCAGAAATCTTTCTTTGCAATACGTCCCATCGGTCATGGTGACATCAGTGTTGAATACTCGAACGTCGTCTACAACGACATCGTTGCCAAGGAGAAAAATTCCTCCAAGTATGCTACATATTTATATATTAGATATCACGTTTGAGAGCATCACTAGAACATATATTGTATATCACTGGAACAAAACACGAAAATTACTCTCAGGACAAACGCTACGTGCCTTGTACAATCAACGTTTTGACGCACTACATTACAATGCGTAAGGATCCTTCCCAGGGCCGTGTAACAATCCCCTAGCCTTCCGGTCAAGTTCAATAAAATGTACAACGAAGTGTACCATTGTCCAAGACGCCCTGCGTTGCGAGGGCTAGCGCAGCTTCGTGGGCTCTCGTCGTCTGCGACGGCTGCTTCCTCCCGCGCTTCAACTCCGCGTTGTCAAACCGCTAGCAGTATTTGGGCTGTATTGTGTTTATTCAGGAGCAATATTATGCTTGTACCGCAAATGTTCGGAGCGTGGCGCAACTGGACGTTTTCCGAGAAGCGTTCTGCGCACGCGCGAGCGCCCGATGCCAAGCGGTGGAAGTCGGCACGAAATGTCGAGGAAATTCGGAAGGAGGCTCTGAATCAGCGAGTAGAACGCGTAATTGGAGCATTTATATAATTATGTTACACAAAAAAATAAAGTGGACGCAAAGAAAAACACGACGTTTGGGTGAACGCCACGGATGCCTCTCTTTAAAGTCGCGTTGGGCACGCACCGCAGCTCAGAGAGCGAAGGAACTAGTAGTGTAGCTCCCATTATGGATTGGTAGCGCAGGTTGGATACTTCCTCACTTTTTAGTTCGTGCATCCACCGCCTGGTGCCGTCGGTATGTGGAAAAGGTTCATTACGCACGCGTAAATTTGGAAATTTTGAGTTCTAGTTTACGCCTTTTGGTAATTGAAGAGTTTGCGACGATAACAACTTTTAATTCGCAGCTGGGGGCCTTTCCGAAGATTGTTCCGAAGATTGTAGAGCGAGCGTATACGAGGATGCCATCGTTGCCGTGTTAACGAAGAAAAGTATCTGTTAGATTGCATAGCGAGCTAAAGCCCTTCGTCCGACAGTTTTCCATAGTTCGGTTTCTTCCTATTTGCATGTCCTCTTGACTATGCGTCAGCGTGCCCAACGAAATGGCCTCATCTCAGCGATTGCTTCCCCTGACATGGGATGGTCACGCCGCGCGTGCTTACAGTGTGTCGTGACCGAACTCTCTCAGCAATGAAACACCGATTTTTGTTCTCCGAACATCTAGAAAGCCGGAAGATTACAAAGAAAGAAAGAAACTAAATGAAGGTTGTGCGAGTCTGCTGGCATTAAACACGGCGCCGGCAGTGGCACTAACCTTTGTCGTAACTTTAGAGCCGTCGATTTCATAATTAACGGTTACAAAATAAACATCGAGAGACTCAGCGCCAGGTGCCTTTTCCCAAATAATAAGCTTGCTCGTTGTAATAGATTTAACTCAATAGATTGGCCATTCCGAATGGCGCTGAGATCCCAGCATCTATCTTCATGTCATTATATGAAAATTATTGCAAGATGGAAAGACAACAAAAATAGTTTTCTTTACAAACAAATAACATTTGTTAGAAGGCATCAAATAATGCATTTATCTATTTGGTGCCTTGGAGACGAAGGCAAGGGAAAACGCTTTAGAGATTAGACATCCCTTCTTCGTGCTGCAATTATTCACATTGCACATTACATGCGAACCTTGAGCAGCAAACATTTCGCTAGTTTTCGTCGCTACTTTGACGAAAACTCAGTGTTATAAAATTTCAATATAAAACAAGCAAACTTACCTTACAAAGACGGGAGCCTTTCGTGGGCGTCCTTAATTGTCCCGCGTGATTTTATTCAGCTATATTTTTACACGTCTTTTTCTTGCATTTTTTAGAATTACAAAAAAGAAAGAAACTTACGGTTTTGAATGCGCGTGCGTTGGCCAGGGATTGTTATTGGCGGACAGGCTCGCGTCGTTCCCCCGGCGTTTTTCGTTGCTAGGCGGTTGCTAGGCGGCTGCTGGCCATGATGTCACTTCTATGTGATGAGCCTGGAAGAGCGAAGGTACGGCGAGAGGTCATCGAGGACAATAGATATTCAGACCCTTCCCTTATATATGGCTCAGACAAAGGTCCTAGTGCTGACACTTTTGCGTAACCAACGAAGTCCAACGCTGGACACAGATTGGAAACGAGTGCTGGGTCCGCGCTCGGCTTTGAGTCAAGTTTGAGCTGAACATTGATGCAATCGTCGTGTGGAATTTGTGACCAGCGTTAGCCTTCGTTGATGGCGACGTCTATATCCTTGTTAGCTAGGAGGTGTTGCCTTCACTAGCTCCACCAATCTCACCGCGGCCCGCTACCCTTTCCACTGTTTTGTCCAGAGATAGACGCCATCAGCTTTTCCGGGTCATCTAGGTATTAAGGCGAACGGAGTAATAGATTTGGAAGGGAGTGCAAAGTTGGGAAATCGACGTCACGAAAACTTCGTCTAGGAATGGCACAATAACTTGATCACAGAAGTGACGTCAAGCCCGTCAGAATCCATTTGGAGGGGGTGCAAATTTGTGAAGTTGATGTTGCGAAAACTTGGCAACGGACGTAACGTCTCGCACGTCCAAATAAGTGTTAAGTTAATTTGAACGCGGACATAAGAACACAAAATAACCTGCAATTCCTCATTTGTGACGACGCACTCCTCGCACTGTGGTACACCAATAATGCGGCGAACATGCGGTCGCGTTCGCCATGAAGGCACCATCGAGCTCCCTTAATCCGTGTGTGCTTCTTCCCCCCAAAAAACAACTTCGTATATGTTTTTGAAAAGGGCTAAAGCGCGCCTTGGTTTTGTCCGTCGACTTAATTTGCACGCAATCCCTCATTTGCGACTCGGAGATGACGGCAAGGGGGAGGGGAGGGGGACTGCAAAATATCTTATAGGGCACTCAAAGCCACGGGCATTCACTTCTGGCACCCTCCATCGTCATGCGGCATGAGCCTCTGGACGCGACTTTAGCCGCCAAATATGGCATGTATGGGACGAGGGAACAAAGCACGACCTGTCATATATCACCTCCTTTCATTTCGCGTGCCGTTCACACGTAGTTCTACGGACATTTATGGAACATAGTACACGAATGCACGGACACTTTTTTTAAATTTGATTTTCTTCTAAGCGATCTTTATTATATGCACGATCTAAGCTGCGCTTGGTTTATTATTCATAGTATCTGTACGGCCGGCTGTTAACGTGTTCTGTCCGCGCCTGAGATGCAGCCTCACTGTAGATATAGCGCTCATGACACCACGTTCATCAGAACACTTGGTGTCTTATCGTGGTTCTGGAATGGTGACCACACATAAGAGGGCAAACTATTAAGGTCGACGTCAGCCGGAAGCAGCTCCGATGTTCCTAGTGTGACAAACGTGAGGCGCCACATATAACATAGAATCTCTTATTCCCTACATGCGTTACGTGGTTCGGGTTTTCACTACTTCATTTTAAAGAGCCATGGTAGAAGATGCCTTCAATCACCATTTGGCCAAAATTCTCCGTGTGCCTGAGCCAATTGGAAAGCCCCTCACCCGACGAGCTGTGGAAAGTTGGGGGGAGGGGGGAGTGCGCAGCAGTCGCGGCCCGCGTGCGAAGCGATTGGCGCGGTCAGTGCCATGTCTTGTCAGCTCTGTGTAGATTGTACTCTCTTTTACCCGACCTATTTTAATACTCAGCCGCAGCGACCCATGCCACTAGTCTTTCGCTTCCACGATAGAGGCTATGGCTGCACTTCGGCTGACGACGTCGCATCAGATCTTGGAAGTTAGGTGACCAAATGAGGTCACAATCGCACTGTGACTTTACGCAAGTATGATGTCGCATGGCCACATGCGCCACATAGCACAGTTCCAGTCATGCGACACTGTGAAGGAAGGTGTGTCCACACGCGGTGCTTCGCCGCTGAGAGAAGACGAAGGAAAGAAGGATGGACGGAGTGCGTGGGCAGGAGCGGTTCGTTTTCCCCTGGGCCTATCATAGGTTTCAGTATTAAAACGCGACAATTGGCGCAGTCGTCTAAGCCTCAACTCTAAAATCATGGTCGATCTTCCCTCGCATTTTCTACCGTCGCCGGGCCAGCCTGCAATTCCCTGTGGATGAATGGTACGCCATCTTTGAAATGTACATGATTGCTTCAGGCTACGTCGACGATGGACGATGTCAGAAAGACGGCCATTGTACTAAGCTTCCTTGGAGGTGAGGTTCAAGGGACGTATTTCAAACTGCAAAAGCCTTCACCGACTTTGCCAGCCACCACTACACCATGGCTTGTTTCACAGCCTATATTACAGCGTTGAGGAAGTTGCGAAAAGTACTCATTACTGCCATCAACAAAACGGCTGAGATTCGTTTTTCGCTCCCGCGATCAGATGTCCGATTAGACAATACAAGACTACGTCGTGGTCCTTCCGGACCTTGCAATCAGTTGCCGATTCGAAATGATGATAGATCAAATGATCTGCGATCAACTCGGTGAAAAAAACCCATTAATGCCGAGGTTCAAAACTGCGTACTACTAGAGTGCTACCTTACTCCCGAATCAACTCTTGGTAATGGATCTCAGGTTGTGCGGGCATTGAACGAGGCCAAGTCTTCAATGAAGCAGGGTCTAGTTCTTAAGTAGCCAAAAATAAAGCCGAAAGAAAAACAGAATTATGGTGTGCAAGACTCGAACAAAGGCCGTCCGGTGCTCGCTACAGATACTTTTAATTGCGTCAAACGATGCTACGAAAAAAAAAAAAGTTTTCAGGAAATGCGGAAATAGTATGCAGAAATCGTATTTAATGGGCAAAATCTTTCGTGCTAAGCAAAAAGCAAGCTCAAGTGCTTGCCACTAACTTAAAAAAAAACAGTCAAATGCTCGCGAGATACTTTTGTCCCACCTCCGCATGAAACATCTTGTAGGCGCAAGTTCCTCGGTTTCGATTATTCAGGAAGAGGTCTATCTAAGACACTACAACCCCTACAACAAACAGCCTTCGAGTACAAAGCTCATCGACTACACTGAACAAGAAATTCTCATTCTGGAAAAATTCGACTCTCCTGTACACTTTGCGCGAAGATTACGGCACCTGGAGATTTCACGTCGTACTAAAGGAAGTAGCAGTAAGGGGCTAAGCGCTTTACGGTCTCTGATTATCCAACTGGACTTCGCGTGTCTGAATGGAGGACGAGTGAGCTATCATCTCCACCAAATGGTGAAGACGAAACACTGCCGTCAGTCCTGTCCAACAAAAGTTGCGGAAGCAACATTTCGCAACGCGCGAGTACGCTTCCGCGGTAGTCAGCAAAGCTGGAACGCGCTGCTGTGATCGAGGGCATTGATGTCTGAGACTGGGCATCCCAATTGCGGTGACACAGAATAAGTCTGGAGACATTCGGCTCTGTATGGACTTACGGAAGCCAAGCAATTGAGTTGTTCTGGATTTTCATCCTCTGCCGTGTCCGTATGAGCTCTTCCATTAGCTTCCAGGTGCCCGCGTTGTCAACAAGCTTAACCTTTCGTCAGCATACCATCAGTTGAAACTCGCAGAAGAAAGAAATGACCTTACTGCCTTCGTGACTCACGAAGGTCTCTTCAGATTCACCCGAGTATGCTTCGGGCTGGCGTTTACCGCCCCTGCGTTTGAACAGATGATGGACTGCATCCTTCGAGTCACTCTAGGCCCCATCGTTCACCTGGATGATGTGCTTATCTTCGGCAAACAAGTAAGGAGCATGACATCCACATGAGACAGGTTCTTACTCGTCTAAAAATGCATGTTTGAAATCAAACCAAGACAAATGCATCTTTTAGATGAAACAGTTGCAATTCCTTGACACAGATTGGTATCCCAGGAAACAAAGCCTTGCAAAGATAATGACGAAGATATAATATCTGCCTCTACGCACTCTTATACAACTGCATTGCGGTCGCTGCTTGGCCTGCTTTCACTTACTACCTAAGTTTATACCCAACTTTGCGACCATCAAGGAGCCCCTTTATGCGTTCCCAGGGAAGGACGTCCTCTTCCAGTGTCAGAAGACGAGAGGAGAGGCGTTACGTTCAGTCAAAGGCTCTGATTCGGAACTGTGTTACTCTTACAGTTTTAGGCTCGACACTGCCTACGATCGTCACAACTGATGCATAAAATTAATGATTGGGCGCAGTTGTACAACAAGTACATCCAGAAGGCATGCATAATGTATCATTCTCATCGTGAACACCACCATCTGCCCAGTCTGCAGGAGATAAGAAGGTTCTGGTGAACCGTGATCGGACATCTCAACGAGATGCAAGAAAGGAGATGACGAGATTCGTAAAAAAAGACGCACGAAAAAACAAGAAGAAGAAGAGGTGGCCGGAACAACGAGGGCGAAAGCTGGTTAGGGAAGACTTCCTTGGAGCTGTCGACGCAAAAAAGGCAATACTGGGCGCAACCACGAGGGGCAACTGGGCGGTATCGTGAAGACTATGTTTCGTTGTCTCGGACAAATCCCAGTGGCGGCAGCAACCGATCATAAAATACATATTCATCACATCGACGACACTTCCATCGTTGCTAGGAGAAGTGAAGTGGTGAAGTATTTCATTTTGACCTTCGCTTGCCTATTTGACTGACAAACTATCTTTTAATATTCAGCAGCATATCAAATAGTTGTTTTATGACTGCTCTATTTGAATTGTGCATCGCTAACGTATTCCAAGCTTTTTCTTATATTCGTTTTACTATTGGTTTTTAGCTTGAATACTAAAACCCATACAAAAACAGCCCTTGCCTTGTCAATATTTTAATCTATTCACAAAGATCTACACTTATAACATTGAACCTCCTCATAGAGACTCTAGCCTGCCTCTGGTTTTGTAAAAAATAGCAAGTTTTTCTTTTCGGTCGTCATTTTGCACTCAAGACGGAGCACCAGGCCTTTGTAACTCTGCTTTTCACTCCACAAGATGGTTGACAACCGATGAGAATAGCCAGTTGGACCATGAGGGTTCTCAAATACTGCTACGAGACACACTACCAAAATGGTAACAAAAATGTCGTGGTAGATGCTCTTTCTCATATTTCTGCTCCGCATTGACCAGACGCCACCGATGCATGCGACGACGAGAAAGAGTTTACTTGCCTCGTGCACAACCTCTGCTCGATTGATTTAGAACAAGTAAAAAGGGGAAACAATCACGATCTTGATTTGCCCTGAGTGATACGGTGACTCAGTAAAGCTACGGAGTCTAGAACAGCAACGGGACTCAAGACTGTCTTAATATTACAAGCTATGAGAAAGAACTCCTCTGCGGATGGCTTACTTTTATAAGGAGAAACGCTGGCCACTCTGCTTCGATCTAAGGTCGACTAATTGACTTAGCAGAGGAGGTACATATCGAAATCGTGCGAGCCAAGCAGCGTCTACGCAGTAAAAGTTGACATTTGAGCTAGTAGGTAGTCTAACATATTGAGGTATTCTACTGTCTACTTTGTGTGATAAATACATCAATAAGCGTCTCCGCCAACGGTTCTGGTGGCCCAGAATGAAAATTTAGGGCGACGCCTACATTAGAGACTGTCACAGGAGTCAGAGGAAGGACAAGACAGCTGTGATATGAACATCACCTCTGAAACCGGTACCATTTCTCTCCAGTTCACTCGAAACAGCTTGGAGTAGACACTGGTAGTTCGTTCTATAAACTCCATGTTTAATATATGTGTGCAATCACTGTAGTCGACTATTTCAATCACTTTTAACTCAGGCTTAATACCTAAGAGTTTATTTTTATCAAATATAACTTGAAACACACAATGTTGACTCTTTCACCTCAAAAGTCTAGTTGTTCGCTATGGTTTTATAAAACGTAATTTTAGTGTGGTTTCTCCATCGCTAAAAAAAACTTCATATTTCTCACATGCATGATCTATTCTTCAAACACGAGAATCATACTGCCAGGTTTGTTGCAGGCAATTATGATTTCAGAGTTAGTGTAACTGACCTCAAGTCGTCTCTAGATTGGAAGCCTATGACACCGCGATGTCAAAGTCTCTGTCTGAAAATTATATATACCATTTTTATGACAATCCTAGTCTATGTAATTTAATATACCCACTAAAGCCTCCGTGTCTCACAAAACAGATAATTCAAAGAAGATCCGTCCATATAAATGGAGAGCAGATGTTTATAGAATTTCGCTTTTCACTGCCTATTATGTTCTGGAATGAATTACTTAATGGCGTAGAAATTACAACGTCGGAGCTGTTTTTTTCAACGAAATCCAGTTGTATGATTATACGTCTTATATTTTTGTTTTTCTCAGTCTTGAATCGTGTACTGTTTTATGTATAACGTCGCTTTTTCATTGTTTTGTTTAAATGTCACCTGTACACTGTTTTTGTATGTGCGCCCTACAATAATTACTTTTTAAATGAATTCGCTGATTCAAATAAATCAATAAAGCTGCCAGATGAGACAATCTGCAGCCAATTGACAGCTGAGACTATCTGCGACTTTCTGGATGCAATCTGTAGGCTGACGAGGGATATCCAACGCCTTCAAAGAGTTTACCAAGTTAAGAGTAATGTTTCACAATCGGTCCACGATGTACCACCCGCAAGCCAATGTCCAGGTTGAAAGGTTCAACCGCTTTCGTAAAGGGTGGGTACGTTCAAACCATCATAAAAGAGCCCCGAAACATCTCGTACTTTAATTATCGAGTCTCTCGGTGCATCAAGAGGTACTCCCAGTGCAGCAACAAAGTTCTTCCCTGTAGAACTAATTTATAAACGCAAAACGAAAACAACTCTAGACATCGTGGGGTTCCGTGTCTAGACAAGCCTGTTCACATCGATATGCATAATCCCAGCCAACGCATTGTTGATTACCAGAAACGCACCAACGCATGCAGAGATGACGGGTGGAGGGAACAGCCGTTATTACAATGCGTCTGATGCTACATCTGAGCGAAGATTCCTACACACCTATCAAATGGAACGCCATCGTTCGGTCCGCACGCGCATGTACGGAAAGCAGTCAAGCCAAGCTACCTTTCTCGCATCAGAACGAGGGCGCTGCAACTCGTCGAGCTCGTCTCTAGCCTATCCAGCACGACAACAGTTAGAGGACGTCAACTCAGATACTAGAGAAATGGGGACAACTAGACATGAGCCGTTCTTAGCTTTGAAAAGGTCTTCAGAAACGAGAAACCGTTTCAACAGGTTTTCCCTTAGTAACTTTTAACGATGGGGGGGGGGGGGGGGGTATGTGTCGTGTCCACGAGCGGCGCTTCCCGGCTAAAAGAAGGCGAGCGAAGGATAAAAGGACGGACTGAGTGCGAGGACAAGAACAGTCTGAATTAATGTCGAGAGTTGGGCTAGTTGTTATTCGTTGATCATAATGTAAAAACAGCGCAAACACACACGGACGAAGGAGAAGAAACACGCAGAAACACAGCCCTTGTCCCGTCTGCGTGCTTCTTCTCCTTCGTCCGTGTTTGTTTTCGCTGTTTTTACATTATGATCAAAGAACAGTCTGTTTTTCGCTGACTCCGGCATAGACATCAGTGCATGAACCCTTTTCTTTCCATGGACGAGCTGGGTTCGCCCACACTGTTTGCACCGGTCCTCCAGAAACGGGCTTGGCTCAGCGACGCCGGAGTAAAACGCATGTACCTTACCAAAGATGAAGGTGGGCTAGTCGACGTGTGTTTAGTGTTGCGTGCCTCCAAAAGATGTCGCATAAATGTGGTTACTTTCTAGATTTGGCCGAAGACTGGCTTAACGCTGGTACGAAATCTTTAAAAATGGCGGCGTTCATTTTTGGAAACAATGTCTGCCATCAAAATTGTGCAACAGTAAACACGGAAAGAATGAAGATTTTACGACATATCTCCCTATTCTGATGACGAGGACATAGAACCTTTTATCCGACAGTGAGTGTGAGGCCACTGAGCTATTTGACTTTAGCTCTAACGACTTCGATTCTGATGAAGATATTGTGTCCGCGTGTTTGCATTGAACGAGAATCACCGAGGAGAAGAACTCCCCTGCACCTCCGCGTTTTTGCACTTCAGTGCAGCGCCGGGCATGAACGTTGACACAGCAGGTGATGCAAACTGTTTGGGCTACTATATTCTATGTTTACGCTATGAATACATGTTTTACGCTACTATACATATAAACATTCGGAATATTGGGATTTTTTTAAAGTATTGCGGTGGGCAGTGGTTTAAGGCGGCACGATGACATAACATCGTGGCGTAGCGGCCTCTAACACCAGAACGTCCCTTCAACGCATGGCTTCATATAACATTGACATCACATCACTTGACATCATAACACGAGGTAAGGAGAGGTAAGAAAATTGACAACGTGATTAGTCGTTAGCCACGTCATGTCATGTGACGTTGTGACGTGACGTTACCCTATGAGGCCATGTGGCACAGTTACGTCGTTTTGTCACCATCTCATCAGGTCACACCACGACGCAATAGAGGAACTAGAAATGCAATGCATTAAAGCGCCATTGAGATACAGGCCAAATAGATAAAACCAGTGTCTTTGATTAGGCCTCCTACTGGTCAACTAAATAATTGCATGCTTGAGAGCGTGGGAGAATATAGGTATGGGGGAGTATATTTCTCGTGCATTTTGATACAGAATCATAACGAAGATGATACTGCTGACAAAGCTTAGTAGGATTTTGAACTTTTTCCCCTTGGGGAAAAAGTTCAAAATTTGTGGGGATGTTACAAGCACTGTATTTTATTTTATAAAAATGATCTTGAAGCATACTTTTTTCATTGGCGGCCAGCTTCAAAGTTATCTTGTGCAATTAGTCAACGAAATGAAAGATGTCGCAATGAAACTTCTAATAAACCGCTATTCCCTAATGAACAGAAGCAGATAATGAGTTATTTTGGGTTTCTCTTCAAAACTGGACAAAGTGATTAGGAATTAACATTGCGTATCACAGACGGGATGGTTAGTTCACCTTATGACTCCACCTGTTATCTTCCTGCTTCGCTTATTCTAAAGAGTTGCAAACATTTGTTTTCGTTTTCTCTGTTTTAGTATTTGACGAAACCAGTGGGGATTACATTCACGTTCACAATAGCTAAACCTAGTTACCGATTAAGTACTTTTTTATTATAGAATGCAGTGCTGTATTTAATGTTAGAATTTATGTTTCATAGCTCGTTTGGTACGTGTTTTGAAAAATGGGTTCCGCTTACGTATGGTTGAACGTGCTCCCTGCCTAATGGCACAAAATAAATTTGTGGTTTTAAATAGTAATTAAATACACATACTAGTATACATACAAATGAGAATCGTTGTTTTATAACACAGTCAATAATGAAAACAATTAAAAAATACGTTTGCTGAGACCGTGTCGGTTTTTTCCCATAGGTAGACCTATTAGCTGCAAGCCTGGTGTCCCTCAAACTTCCGGTGGGCTCCAGGGTCGCCATAGTGGCTCCAAAGGTTTACGAAGTGGCACAGCTACTGTTTGCCGCCTCTAAGGCGGGACTTGTTATGGTAAGTACGGTTCACTTCTTTCGGTGCTCATGCTAAGTGCACAACGTGCGCAGCAATCAATCTTGTTCCCGCCTGTTGTGTTATTCAGGTTGGCATCAACTCGTTCTGCACGCTTCCTGAACTTGAGTATTGCTTGAATAAGGTAAGTCATCTCGAGCTTATGGACATTTTTCTTATTTGTAGGCAAGTCTACAACGGCAACCTTTAACAGCGAAAAAAGGTAGTCATGAGCCACCTTCGTAAAAGGGATATAAAAAAAAAGAAGGAAAGACGTTTCCACATCCCTGTAATGCGGAATTGGAGCGAAGCTCTGAGGAGGAGAAGGGAGGATACGGAGGAGAGGGTATGCCCCTCCCCTCCTCTCCTCCTCCTCTCCTCATCCTGTCCTCCTCTGCTCCTCCTCCTTTTCTCCTCCTACTCCCCCTTCTTTCTCTCCTCATCTCCTCATTTTCTCTTCCTCCTCCTCCTCCCCTCCTCCTTCTTCTGCGTACCCGCCCATCCTCCTCCACCGTACCCTCCCCATCTCCTTCCCGTCCATATCCTTCCCTCTCCCACAGTTTCCCCGCTAAATCTAAAAGGAAAACTGATGCCACGTGAACACAACACAAAATCAATTTCCACGCAAAATTTATCGTGGAAAATGACGCCACATGACTTCGTGTCACGTCATCCATGAACGAATTATGTTTCTCCGCCAGATTTAGTGAGAAAATTGACATGACGTGACCTCAACCACCACTTCAATTTAAGCTAATTTCAGCGGGGCGGTTACAGCAAAGGCAATGGCGACGCCGCGAAACGCGGAAACGGGCGCCTAAGAGCTGGGCTCTAAAACAGAACATCTTGTAATAAACTTTCCATTTTTCGCCATCGTAACGTAAGTAGAAACATAGTTGTATCGACTCGTCATCGCATGCCTCTGAGCTAACCTTGCTTCCGATGCAGTGGCCTAGGGAGAGAGTAAGATGGTAACGTAGCCAAGTTTGTATTGGTTGAACATAATAAAAAAAAAAACTGGATCAGGGGCAGGAACAGTACACGGAAGACAGACAAGCGCCAACTGGCAACTTAAATGTATTGTACTTTGTAACAAAACAAAAAAGAAAAAAAAAGCAAGAATATGCAGCGAGCGCGAGGAAAAGGTGGACGTGCGGCAGGCTCGAGGAAAGAAGGAGTCTTGGTCATCGTTCGCTTGTTTGACAGTGGCTTTGAACGCGAAGCCTGGGGCCTTTCTTTGGCTTTATGGACTCCCATGGCGACTAGGAAGAAGGAAGTGACGTTAACAACGCAGCAAGCGCAGATTGCATGTTGATTGGTGAGAGTCGCTGATTACGAATATCCACAGAAGAAGACAAAGGAAATGTAAACTTTGTTTTCTTCTGCGGAAATTCGTCATCAGCTACTCTCACCAATCAACATCCAATCTGATGTGGGAATCACATACCTTCTCTTGATCATTCTTTTAACCTCAGGGAGCACAGAATGTGTTGTGGGTGCAATAGCGTACGTTATGGAAAGCTGAAGTTGGTTTCAGATGCGTTGAGCACACAATCACACTCATGTTCTCATGGTTTTTTGACAATGATCAGAACAGCTTTAAATTAAATTAGGTGCTGAATGTGTGAGGAGTGCGGTTTGATTAGGCGTTTTCGTGGTTTCTTCCTTTTAAGAGGGTACGTAAACTTCCACGAGTTCTTCGTGCTCTTGGATTGAATACACAAGCCGACGTCTCCTTACTACTTTCTCCCGTCGTGGCGGCATATGGTAGAGGTTTGACGTCACCTACTATAGACTATCAAATGGGTAGGGCGTGCAGGGTACCCTTGTATATTGAACTGGGCCGTCTCAGAGCAGTGCGTTCGTTTCGGGTTACATCGTAGGAGATATCACGCTTGGTGTCATATGAGCGGGGATAACTGATCTCCGATTCCTCACATATTACAGCAGGTGTCCGAAGCTGCGGTCATTGACCTCAGGTATACTTCGTAATGTCTCCAGGGAATGAGTTTATTTAGAGCGCTGGATACATAAACTTTTCCAAGCACCGGCTTGATTGATCCTTTCGTTAGCGCTCTTTGAGAGCACCGCTAAATACGACTTTTTGTGCCTCAAAACAAAAAAAAAAATGAAATACTCCTACGTTCGACCCACTGCCAAACATCACTTTCTGCTGGTAGGAGACAAGTACTGAAGAAGGTCTAACACACTCTACATGTACCGACGTGCCAAGCTAAATGTAAGAATAAAACTGACTTCACAGTGCACGCGTCGAATACATTTTTAAATGAGCGATAGCGTTGCAACAGGATCTCTTGAATCACGTTGAGCTACGCAAGCTGTGAATTGGTCATTCTACGGTGCTTTTATACGTTTGTTTTAGAATGGCTTCGTGGAACTATAAATATGTATGCATGTAACCTCAAACCAGCGTCCAGGGAGCGTTATCTCAAACCAGATTGGTGAGGCGCGTCATTCATCACCCACGCTCAATCCCCGCCATGTAGGGTATGGGCGTATTGGACAGCGGTAGAAATGTAACTGAATGTACTTCGCGCTTCTGTCTGTAATTGAATTAGTGCCTTTTGAGCTTGTTGGGAATTCGCAAGTTATGCTTTGACTGCATGCTCTTGAGGTCCAATGACAACTTCAATTAACCACAAACCAGTCAGTTGAAATTGTGCATTCCTATAAAATAAATCATTTAAATACCCTTTTGTTCCAGAAGAAAGTTTGACCAAAGGTACATATACCAGTTATCGTTGATCGGCATTTCTGGCATGCAAGCACTTGTTATGGTGACATTTTCGACTCTCGTATGGCTATAACGGAAAGCGGCATGCTCATTGAATATCAACTGACTTTCAAAAGAGTTTGGGTCGTGTGCGCGTACTTCTCACGATGCAGCGAAGGCTCGAACCACTGTCGGCGTCCGGAAGAGGAGTTGTGCTGCCTCTCCTGACTCCTCCGCGACTAATCTGAGTCGAGGAGGATGCATGAGAGAGGTAGAACAGCTCCCTTGCGGACGCCAATAGTACTGTGAGATTTGGCGCTTGGCGTCGTCCTGATGTTAAAAACAAGCTATTACTTTCAGGCAGAGTGTGCAGCTGTGATCCTTGGAGAAGAATTTAGCCCTGTTAGTTTCTACGATATGTTGCTACGAATTGCACCGGAACTAGAGAAGTCGGCGCCGGGAGAGTTGAAGAGCCAAAGGTGACGATTCAGATATTTCGTTCCATTAGGCCGCGGAATTTCGTAGCTGCATATCTTCGAAGTGCCGTAACTTTCACTGCATTCTTCCAGGCTACCGTTCTTAAAGCACGTCATAACCACAGGCGACACCCGGAAGCCGTAAGTAACCTAAAGTCACAGATTTGAGTGCCAGTTAATGAGTGCTTTTTTGGGTGACAGGCTGTGCATTTTGTTCCTGTCGATTTTGATTTACATAAGTGGCTTTATTTATGCTCATCCCTCTCTAGACAAACTCCTCAAAGCTGAATAGTTTATTTCTAATAAAACACTAAAGTCTCAATACAGGACAAAGAAATCTTAATATTGGTTCGATTTAACTCTCTTTGTATTCAAGTGTCCCAGTGCAATATTTTAAACGTAAATATGGCAGCGCGTTTGCTCAAATATAACAGAAAGGACTGACTGCGTTGTCGGGTTTTTCTATAACAGTATATGTCAATAGGAATCGCCCATAATATATTCCGTATGAGGAAATATAAAGAATACGAATCCGCTAATGATGTTTGTCCTAGCTGAATATTCGTAGGGTTCCCGCGCACTAAAAATATTTACCGTGGAACAAGCGTCATTAATATATATAAAGGAACTTATTCCGCCCATAGTCAATCCTGAAACATCCTCTACAGCAGATTACGTTTAAATCACAAACGCTTTCACTAATGTGAATGGCTTAATTATAAATACAAGACAAATTTTCAGGCTAGCAAATTGAAAAGAGAATAAAAACAAACATAATGTGCGAAAACGAAGATGATTTCAAAGAGAGCCATCACCGTCACATAAAACACAAAATGAAGCATCAAATTTTTAAATTCACCGCCTAGGTTGTTTTTATATTTAGTAAACATTTAGCGAGCATGATTTCAAGAGAGCCGTTATTTTAGCTGTCTTTAAGACGTTCTCATTTTCTTCCTTGGTGTCAACTTTCGCACTTGCCGTCAGTCTCAAGTTACTTCAAAATGTTCAGTGTACACCATCTCAGTTGCGCACTTACGTTCTGTTTGCAATATTAGGATTGAGTCTCTGAAGAACAATATTTTAAAATTTCAAGGAACTTCAGAAACACTCTGCATGTACTTCTAGACGTCCTAGTCTCAGTAGGTGACGAGCCAGGAGTGACTACGATGAAAATCGAATATTAATGGAAATACAACGACTATCTTATGATTTTCAAAAGAGTAACAGAGAGGAAGTAGCATATTCATAAACCCACCACATGCATTTGTGTGAAGGATATGGTTACGTAAACAAGACTATTAATAGCATATTATTGCATGGTCACCTGCCGTTCTTGGAGTGCATTCACCCAGAGGACACGCAACCCTCCGTAGTTAGAGCCTTTTGGAATTGTTTCCATGCCGCCTGCTCTGCTGTACTTTCTCGCGACCGCGCCTCATTTAGCAGCGAGTATCACGTGGGCACCCTGACGGTCACTGCTTTGTGGCGCAATTGGGGCGAACGCATTTTCAAGAGAGATAAGTTGAACGTTGTGTGGAAAGTGTTTGAAAAGTAGTGAGACCATCTGAAAATGAGTTTGCGCATTTGAATTACACATTGCCAATTTGTCGATCAACTATTCCCAGATCATTCTTGCAAAAAGTCATCCGGCAGCGCTGCTCGGTAAAGATGACAGTCTGTCAGTTTAGATGGAGACTCCTCCGAGTTAGGGGTGTTTGCGTGAGCTGTGTTACGTTCCGGGCAAACCGACGACATAAAGTGCGGCTTTTCGGCAAGTGCGTATTCCTTGAGAGCCAATTAAAATGTAAAAGCAACGGACCGCGGACGTGGTGTTATAAAGACCACATGTGTGAGCAAATAAAACCCGGGCTACCAAAACTACAACGATTTAAGTCCCTCTTACAGTGCCCAGCGTCTCCTGGCAGCAGATCAGTCAGTGTGACTACAAAGTGTTACGGATGGTTCACAGATTTATCTTTCAGTGTGCTCAGTTGCATTACGTTCCGTAAGCGCTTACGACAAGCAAACACACAAACACACTGGCGTCATCTACCGGGTAGATTCAACCCAAACAAGGACAAGAACTTCTATCTGCAAAACCAATTGTTAAAGTGAACAACAGCATACAGGTACATCGGAGCAACGATTACGAGCGACAAGGACTACCTGGCCCAACACGAGAAAGACGATATAGCAAAATCTAACAAACGAAACGGAGCAGTTTTGCATCGCGCCCGACACTCGTGTAACAACTATTCGGCAGGAAGAGCATTGTGAAAATCACTAGCAGCCCCGGCGTAACGTACGTAAGCCGCGTGCTTACCTACAGCGAAGCTACACTCCGCTTTGACCCTCAGGCTAAAATCGCCGGTCAGCCGAGAGTGCACTAAAATGGCAGCTGCAACGTCACTACGAAAGGGCCGACGACAGGCTGCGGATGTCAGAGCCACGAAACAACGCCCACCGACACCGAGGCCTAAAAGAGACCGACAAGTGTGGCCGCATTGGAGTATGTCAGAGTGCACGAGGTGGTTTTAGGATCTCTGCTTTTACCCTAAGGTGGATACAGGTCCTAGTTTGACATTTGACTCCATTCGTCACTCCGGTGGTTTGCCTGGTGTTCATTTCAAATCATGCCAGACGACTGTAAATATAGCATCGTGTCTTTGAAGCAACTAACACTGGAAAGCCAAAGGCTTAAAGGCGCGGAATGTAACAACTCCTATCATGCTTGAAAATGTGCAGGTTCCAACAAAACCAAATTTAAAGCTATGATTTCCTCTGATTTGTTGTCTTGGAGGTGTACAACTTTCACAGTACACTCCCAACGACAATCGCTGCGAACTACCAGACAGAAACTTCAGCTTCCGAAACTGAAAAAGGCACTAAAAAATAAATAAAGATAAAGACGTTTATAGTTTTCTGCTGTGCTACATTAGGGGACAGCTATTTAGGAAGAGGGAGAGGAAGAGGAGGGGACGGTGTGCCCCTCCTTCCCCTCTTCCCCTTTCCTCCTTCTCTCCTCCTCCGCTCCCCTTTAGCGAGAAATGTAGCGAAAAATTTCCCGCTAAATTTAGTGGTAAATTTAGCAAACATTTCTCCGCTAAATTTACTTAGAAAATATTCCCATAATGCAAAGCGCGGTTACGTCCGGTTGCATTATTTCCAGAATGCAACTCGCGTGGTTAGGCCGACGCCTACGCCGACGGCGACATCGCTCATCCCGGAAACAGTCACCTAAGAGCGGCGCTCTAGAAAAGACCTAATGTCGCAAGTGTTAAAAAATCGAATCAAATAACTGATGGAAGTCTTAAATATAATCTAGACCATCGGGAAAAAAACTGAATCTGCAGTCAGCAATACATGACTCTTTTTTTTTTATTTCAGTCTGTTCAGACAATACATTTTGTCTGCAGTACCAAGGCAAAAGACCAGAAGGTCTGACGAGGCCTCGGTACCGCTACATAAATGAAATAATAAAAAGACAATGACACTCGTCGACAGCAGAGCACACTAAAACAAGAAGCGCTCTTAAATTAAATATAATGAATAACAAAATATACATCAATGACATTTATATAGTACACATTTTTGATACTATAAAACTATACTATAATACTATAACAAAAAAAACTATAAAAAAAAGAGATAGCAAAGAGGATAAAACCAGATACTACATATCAGTTTGCAACATTTGTGGACAAGAGAGTTTCTTTCACTATGCTTTTGTATCTGTTTAGCGATATATTTGACGTAATAAGTGTATGAAGATAACTGTGTGTATTCAGGAAGTTGGGAATTTGAAATGAGAGAGTTTGTCTGCCCATGTTTGTCCTGATTTTGGGGAGTATATACTTGTCATTTCGAGTGTTGTAATGGTGGTCGGGTCTAGTGCATGCAGATGGATAGCTAGGTTGTTGAAGTCTATGGTCATGGAATATGTAGAGTGCAAGTTTATAAATGTAGAGTTGTTCAAAGCTCAAAATTTTATACTTCTCAAAAAGCGGAGCTGTATGTGCATCATAAGCAGAATTCTGCATTAGACGAACAGCTTTTTTTTTGTAATAAATGCAGATGTGTGATATTTGTCTTTGTTGTCTGACCCCAGACAAGAAAGCAGTAGTAAACCTTGGTATATATCAGCGCATAATACAGTTGGTACTTCAGCCATTCCGGTAAAAGATGCTTTGCAGATGAAATTAGGCCTATTGATTTTGAAATTTCGTTTCGTATTTTATTTACATGGTGTGTCCAATTGAGGCGTTCGTTAAACCACACTCCAATAAACTTATGATTATCGACACGCTCAATTCGAGCTCTTTCGAACTGCAGTTCAATATGTGTACTGTGGGCGCGATTTATTGAGGAAAAAATTACATATTTTGTCTTTTCTGTATTTAGAGATAAACCGTTAGCCACCAGCCAGGATGAAAGTTCAATTAAATATTTGTTTATTGTGGTCTCTAGTTCGCTAAGATTGGTCCCAGAAAAAATGCATTTGTATCATCGGCATACAGTATTAAATCTTCGGTAAATGGTATATTATTTATGTCATTTATATAGACGAGAAACAGTAAAGGTCCCAATATCGAGCCTTGTGGTACGCCATATTTTATTAACCCTAGAGGCGATTTTATGTTATTATAAACCGTATACTGTGTGCGAGATGTAAGGTAACTTGTAATAAGCTTATGCGCAGTCCCGCGTATGCCATATGTCTCGAGCTTTGAAAGGAGTATGTCATGCTTGATGGAATCAAAAGCCTTTCTAAAATCGATAAATAAACCAATTGTAAAACGTTGATCTTCGATATTACGTATTATTTTTTCTTTAATGTGCAAAAGCGCTAGTTCGGTAGTTTTCCCTTTTGAAAACCATACTGTTGTTTGATTATGACATCGTACCTAGAAAAAAACT
Organism: Ixodes ricinus; assembly: GCA_037355805.1. Lineage (NCBI taxonomy): Eukaryota > Metazoa > Arthropoda > Arachnida > Ixodida > Ixodidae > Ixodes > Ixodes ricinus. Next base: position 112,141 of record JAZHYW010070249.1, read on the forward strand.
TTTGAAGCCTTTCATTAATTGTTTT
>JAZHYW010070250.1:0-48768 GCA_037355805.1 Ixodes ricinus
ACTATAATATTGTACAACAGACAAGATGCATTCCTTAAGACACGACATATGTAGGCTAACTGCTTATTCCAGGACATGTCGCTTTCAAAAATAAGACCCATGTACTTCGTGCTGCCTACCCATTGAACAGGAACACTACTGCCAGACACGCTATCCACCCCGTGTAAATAGAAAGGCTCATCTATGAAACCGTGTTTTAGCGGATTACGGAGACAGATCAACTTAGTTTTCACTGGATTGACATTTAAAAGATTGGAGGCGTACCAGTCCACTACTCTACTGGCATTACCTTGCAAATTATTACAGGCACTCTCAAAATTCACATGTCGAAAAATCAGCAAAGTGTAGTCGCCATGTTGATAACATTTACAACCCGAAATAATAGTAATACTAATAATAATAATAAATGTTTTTATCCAAGTGCACCTTGCGGTCTTGGTACAGACGCTCAGTAAATATGTCAGGCATAGCAGAGCATAAATCAATAATCCAGACAACACACACAACAAACAAACACTAAAACAAAAATACTCTAAAAATTTACAAGAATAAACACAAAGCCGCATACACACAATAAGCTTGCTGGTACTACCGCCACCGCCAATCGTTAGATAGGGAAACAAGAAAGCCAAAGTATAGAATTCGACTGTGAACAGCTCAAGTTAGTGCATACAGTTTAAATTTAGGTGATGACCTTTAACGTTTTTACAAACTGTAGCGTATATAAATATGAGTGTTCCGAAAAAGAGAATTACAAGTATGCCAAGTCAGTGTTTCGAAAGAGAGGAGTTACAAGTATGCTCAAGTCTGCACACAGGATCGTGAAGGTTAAGTAGACGCCCATTGCAGAAGGACGCATTTTGCCTTGTTGTTTTTAAAGGAATTTTTAAGGGCACTCTAGACGTCAATGCCGTGCAATCAGTCATGGCGTGGACAAGTTTGTATAAAAATAAGATATCGGAAAGTTCTCTCCTACGACGCAGGATAGGTAGTGCCAAGATACGCTGGACTGGGAAAGGGACATCAGTAGTGGTGGGCACAATGCACGCTGAGTAACGATGTATTTAAATAGAAAAGGAACTTGTTCTGAACCCGTTTTATTTTTGAGAAATTTGGGGCACAAATGCCATTCCATACAACAGAAGTGTATTCGAGGTGTGGTCGACATAATGCAGCGCAGAGTCTGAGAAAGGTGCAGGGGTTAATAAACTCTTTAGTGATGCGGCATGCACTCTCGAGCGTGCGTAGAGCAGCGTTCATGATGTGATCAACATGACTGGAGAAGTGTAAGGTGCTGTCAAACACCACTCCAAGGTCTTTGATTCTGTTCATTCGTTGCAAAAGGTCTGTCTGAATAACATATGGAAATTCAATGTTATGCGTGCTTACGAGTGTACGACACGACTTTCGTTTTAGAGCTATTTATCTTCGGGTCATTCTCTCGGCACCATTTTTCAAAAAACCTTACCTCTCTGTAGCAGAACACAAACCTGGTCTTCTCGTACCTACATAAGAATCTTAATATCGTCTGCGTACATAAAAAATGAAGAGTGACGAATCACAGTCGAAACATCATTAACAAAACCTGAAACCAGAAGAGGTCTAAAAACGGAACCCTGAGATACACCCGTTGTCGCCTCATAAGTAGAGGAAGAATCACCATTCGCACCAACAAAGCACTTCCGGTCACGCAAACAACTTTTAGCAATGAAAGCAGTGAAAGGTGAATATCTAGCTTTGACAGTCTTGCCGGATATACTTTATGATTAACAACGTCAAACGTTTTACTTAAGTCAAAGTAAATCACACGAAGCTGGCCTCTGTTACCGATGGCGTGAGCAGCGGTTGACATGAAACATGTGAAATCGTGGTCGAGCGACCTGCCATAAATCCATGTTGGTTAGGGATAAAATAATGCTTGAGATTAACTGACTATATTTTGTGTAGTCCTATTTCGAATAGCTTCGAAAATATGCAAAGAAGACATATAGGTCTATAGTTCGACACATTTGTTTTGGGACCGGGCTTATGCACAGGTACAACAAGTGCCGTTTCCACAAGGCGGGAAGGATTTCATTCTTTATGCAGTTGCTAAAAATGTGTACGATAACAGTTATACATATGGCACTGTATGTCTTCAAAAGGACCGACGGAATACCATCATCGCCAGATGACAAAGATGGTTTCACCTTTTTCACACACTCACGCAGTAGCTTCTCATCAAAGAACGCAGAACAAGATGCATTCCCAGAGACAGTCGGCGCGGCATTAGTTGAGAGGGTTGGGTGACACTTAAAACGGACTGGAAGTGGTGTGCAATAATTTCACAAATGCCTGTCGTCGAGTTTCTTTGTGAGTTTTGCAGGATGATCTCTCCTCTACTTTTGTGTAAGATCAAGAGCAAAGATACTTCCAGAATTCTTTGGGATTTTTTAGAGGTGCAACTCGACAGAATCATTGTAGGCCTGACGATCACGTTTAATAACTTTCTTGCAGAGATACCTAAATCGCCTAAATTCTGATTTCAATTTGGGGAGTCTGTTCTTTTTAAACTTTCTGTGAGCGCGCAATTTCTGATTAATCAAATTTCGTAATTCGTGCGAGAACCAGAAGGGGAACTTTGAACCTGCTGTTTTACGTAACGGGATGAATTGATTGATTCCTTCTCGAACAATGTGAGTGAACTTCGCGAACGTGTTGGTCAACATCAGAGCACATAATGATTGAGGATCCATCGTAATTGGAGAAATTATCGTACAAACTGATATAACCTCCAGCGGAAAAATTATCTATTCACTTTAGGATGTCTCCGTGAATAACGTCTCATGCCCTGTCGGACAGGTATACTAATCTCCAATGGGGGATGATATCCCTCGGGGGAACCAAGCCTGACGTACCCTCAGTTACATCTATAAGTCTAGATTTGCGAAACAAAGATCAAGCATGTTGTCCTGAGTGTTCGAGATGCAGTTGTATTGTTTTAAGTACGTAAATTATGCGAAATTAAGCAAGAGATTAGATTTTTGAATAATATAGTAATTTTTAGAGGGGCTGTTTCCCAACATATGTTGGGGACATTAAAATCGCCGAGAACCATAGATTTGAATTTATCAAGGGCGTTGGTTGTAGGCTAAATACCCAGTAGACATTAGCCAAAATCATCTGGAGAGGTGATTTTACTTTATTTAACAATACTTTATTCCACAATTGTGTAGTACACAAAAGAGAAACGGGTCTGTACAAGCCAAAGGAGGCTTGAAGGACGGTACCCGACAAGCCGAACGACAAATACGAAATAATTATTATCTGTAAAAATATTGAATACATAGTAAAACGAAATCACATTACAGTTGGCAAAGAACGAGCTAGTATCTCTAAAAAGACATAATGCATGAAAACTTCGGCAAAATGTAACAAAATGCAGTACGGTGCGTTCAGATTGATAAATTTGTCAGGAGCTTCTTCAGTTTTCTTTTAGTTGTAGCTTCCAAAAAGTAATCGGAAAGTTTATTAAATATGAAAGGCACATAGTACGCACGTTTTCGCTTTCCGTATCTGGTAAAGCAGCGGGGGTTTCAAAGCGATCTGAGCTGCGCAGATCTCTTCGCGTTACGAGGGGACGTTTAAAGTCACTAAACTCGAAGTGGCGAAGAACGACACATTGAACAAAAGAGAACGGAAGCTCGGTATCTGCAAAGCCTGAAATACATTTGTTTCCGCGGAAAATCAATGTAATTTCTAACACTTTTTTGACAAACCTTTCAAGATACGGTCAATTTGTTTCTGCTATACATCAGCACGATTACCAAATAACGTTATACCATATCTAAGCACGCTATAAGCAAGAGCATGAGCAACAGATTTTCTCACAGCAAACGGCATAAAAACGCGGTTATTGAAAAGCAAAAACTCACACTTCTGAGTTTCCTGCAAATGTGGGACAAATGCGTCACCCATGACAGGTCAGAGTCACAAAATACTCCCAAGTATTTGACACCGCCAACATATTCTAATGAGGGACACTCACAGTCAAGACAGTGCGATCCATGCAAAACGATTGGGCTGTCTAGATTTATACGCTTCAATGGATTTCTAAAACACACAAGCAGCGTTTTGGAAGCGTTATTCGTGAATAGATTCTCTGAAAACCAGTCAAATACTCGCTCAGCGTCACGCTGCAATAACCGTGCAGCCTGATGAAGATCGAGGTGGCTCGACACTAAGACAGTGTCGTCTGCATGCTGAAATATTTTGCATGTAGACAACCTGGCCGACATTTCATTAAAATAAGGATTAAACAATAAAGGCGACAAAACGGAACCCTGCGGAACACCAGCAAGTAGCATTATTCGAGCACTTCTAAAGTTTCCTACAGATACGATTTGCAGAATCTCTTAAAGAAGCCATTAAGCAAAGAAAAAGAAAGAACCACGCAAGCCGTAATTGTATAGTTTATGAAGCAGCACCTTGTGGCTGACGGTGTCGAAGGCTTTGTCAACATAATAATAAATAGCGCATGAGCATAAATTGCGATCAAATGCCTTGTGTAATAAGTCCGAAAACCTTCAAGCAAAGACTGAGTGCTCCTTCCAGCTATAAAACCATATTGGCTATGAGACAGTATGTCAGAACTCTCAATGGAGCTGAACATCACAGTGTTCAGATGCTTTTCTAAAATCTCTCCCCACATGGCAAGACAGAAATAGGACGATAGCACTCTGGCTTATCAGGTGATCCCCCTTTAAAATTGATTTGACAAGTGCGGTTTTTAAGCCCGCGGGGATCACACCAGATACCAGGAATCCATTTATCATGCCAGTCGCACGCGGTACACTTGTCACCTGTGTCGAAGGGGACGCCACCCAAGTGCCTTCAACCGGTCCTTGTAGGTGGTGTCCGGCCCGAAGGAATTACCTCCCACCGTAGAGCAAATAGTCCGAGATGCCCTTCGCCTCTCGGTGCCATCGATAAAGTGCTGTTGAGGCGGGGACCACACGCAGCAGCACTACTCGAGAAATGGCAGCACCATTGCCTTGTATAGAGTCCGCAGAGCAGTTGGCTCGCAGAATTTCGTCACTCGTGCGACAAAACCCAGCATACGCCGGCCCCTGGCAACAACACCAGCGACGTGCGCCGCAAAATTCAGCTTTAAAGTGAACGCCACCCCAAGGATGGTGAACGACTCGCAGGGCACCATACAGTTTGGCACCAATAAGTATGCATGCAGGTGGGGCGATTTTTTTATTTTTTTTTGCTGGCACTGAGACGGATTAGTTTGCTCTTGTTGGGGCTCAGATGGAGGTGGTTGGCAAGGGCCCAGTGGTCCACTTCTTCAGGGTAGCACTGGCAATGGTGACAGCTGCTTGTAAAGGCAGGCGACAGGATGGAAGTCGTCTCCATACTGGACAATCAGAAGCCTCTCGCTCTGCGGCATGTCGTTCACATATATAGATACAAGGTCGGTCCGAAAACTGAGCCTTGAAGGACGCCTGACTCAACCTTCAACTCATCTGAGCGCGTGCCCCCTAATGCTTTCTGCTGGCTGCGGCCAGCAACAAAGCCACACAGCCACACCAACAAAGGGCCGCTTATTCCTGCACCATGCAATGTCCGCCTCAGGATGGTTAGTTGAGGGTGTCGAAAGCGTTTCTCAAGTGCAATTGCACGAGATCTGTTGCCACGCGGTTGTCCATGTCGTTGCTGAAATACTGGGACACAGTAGCAAGAGCTGTTTCGCAACATCTGTCTCGACGAAACCCATGTTGCGATGGTGATATATATGAAGCGTTTTCGAGGAAGTCCAGGAGGCTTGAGTTGACGACTCTTTCAAAATTCCGACACACAATTGATATAATCGACACAAGACGGTAGTTTCGAGGGTCGTTGGTAGACTTCCCAAGCCCCTTGTGGACATGGGTAACAAGGGCCCGTCGCCAAGACTCTGGCACGACGCCTTCATCCAGAAGACCCTGGAGAACCATAGGCAGCGATGGTAAAGCGTGAAGCGAGACCATCTGAAAAAAAAACAGGTGTCATTCCATCTGGTCCTTCCCACTAGGGCGGGCGTGATCTTACTGATGGCCTCCCGCAGTGACTCACATGAGAACGCGATAGAGGAGATTGCAGTCTGAGAACCGGTGTGCTCGTGTTGTTAAAGGTGGTCATCCAGTTCGGAGCCATCCAAGTTGTCTGCCGCTGAGCTAATTCTGACAGAAGAGACCTCAGCCGCAAACAGTCTGGCGATTTCCTGCAGCTTGTTTGTGACACAGTTCTGGTGGGCGAAACACGGCCGTTGGGATGTTGTCCTTAATTGGCTGATGTACGCCCAGAACACCTTTGGGTCATATTTGGCTTTAATTGCAATTCCCTGCATGTAATGCCGGTGAGCGACGTATATGGTTTTATTCAATCGACGTTGGAGGTATTTTGCCAGCTGAAGCGTGGCTGAGCACTTGGTGTGGGCAGCCTTTTAAAGGGAGTTCGTTTTACTTTGACGGCTTCAATATTCTTCCGAGTTATCCAGGGAGAATGTTTGCGTTTTGTGTTTTTTGTGGTGTAGTGTATGCAGTTCCGCTAAATTGCGGACGCGAAATCACACCAGAGTTCGTAATTGGCCAACATGTCTCCGCCACCAGACGTCATGTACCAATGTGCGATATGGGCAAGCATGGCCAAGTGGCCCAGGTTCGCTTGGTCGTACTGCCATAACTTCCGCGCGAAGTACCCTCTATGAGACAGCTCACCGAATAAGCGAGTTCAATAGCACGGTGATCACTTCCCGGTAAATCGCAGGACAACTCGCACGACATTACCCGTGCTGGATCGGATGTAAACACAAGATCCAGGTAGCTGGGTGCAACACTCCCCGTCGTGTATGCAGACTCAAAACAAATCTGGGAAAAGTCAGCAGTTGTCACGGCGTCGAGTAGAATGTCATCAGTGCTGTCGCAAGGAATGGGGTCGTGGTGTGTCAGCCAGTCAATATGGCAGTTAAAATCACCAAACACCAGAATGTTGGCATAGTTTTCCTGTGATGCTGCCTGAAGCGATCTGTCGAGCAGCTTGTATGATAGCGCACGTCATGACGGCGGACAATAAATGCAGAATACAAGTAAGGGCCCTTGGGGCAGATGGTACTCCACAAACAGTCCTTCCAAGTCCGGGTGCTCGAGGTCCGTCCGGCGGTAGACAGAAAACTGTGTTGGAATCGCCATCATATCTCCCCTTTCATACAATGTTGGTCCTTCCTGAGAATGGTGAAGTCGTTTAAGCTAAGAAGTTCGCCGTCAGCTACGTTGAAATCCAGCTAGATCTCCGAGAGCGGGAAGGTCACGTTTTGTGGAAATGACGCGCAAAAAAGTTTGAAAGTCCCGCAACTTGTTCTTTAGGCTCCGGCAGTTATTATACCAGAAGCTGGTTGTCTTGTTGATGCCTGCCTGTTGCGCGATAGGCGCTGATGCACCACCGAGTACAGAATTGACGGGAGATCTGAGGATGCCGCCGCCGCCAGCGCTGACCAAAGGTGGGTCTGCATCATCAAAGATGTCATCGGAGAAAGGAGGCAGAGAGCACCGAAAACAGTACCATGGCCTCGGTGGCACCAGTGATCTCTTAGGGCCATGTATTCTCGAAAGGCCGTGTAAACACATCCTTGGTGGCACCAGTGATCGCAAGCATCACAGCACAGGGCCGCTTGATGGTCGTAAACACGATTGTCACAGCGAGCACAGGCCGGTGCTGGAGGGCCGGGGTTGACAGCAACATCACCACTGAGGAGTACTAGACGCCCTGTGTCCACACGAGAGCAATGACAGCAACAGAACGGTCGTGCTGGTGGTGCTGGAAAGGCGACGGTGTGCAGGGTCCGTCGCTGGGAGTCTTGATGTTAGGCGTAGGTCGCGCGGGATGAGTAGAGGCCCTGGAGTAAGTGAGCACGGTGCGGAATCACCGGAGAAGCGGCGGCCGGCTGCTTGCTGGGGTGCGGTACGAGCTCAGGGAGAAGTCAATGGCGCACAAAACGGGAGGATCGCTGCGGTTAGGCGAAATTGCCGGGAGCAACCGTCGCGTGGTTTCTTTCTAGCCGGTGTATGCTGTGTGAGTGTAACGGGACCTTCAAAAGGTGCGCAGCGACGCACGGGGAGCGTAATCACGTGATACGTGTTCTCAGTGCTGGATTGGTTGGCATGACCCGTATCGCCCGCTGCGGTTGAACCGCTTAACAGAATCCCAGTTCTTCAAAAATAGGGACCTGTTGGGCTTGCCGTTACGCTCGTTGCTTTGCCATGATGGCATTTTTTTTGTGTAAAGCAGCCGTAATTTGTTTCAAGTTATCTTTCAGCGATCAAGAACGTCGCTCTCAAATTTCTTTGAAAACGTGGCTCGTGGAGGAGAATCAAATCGGCAATTACGAGCTCGCACAAAGCCAAGCGTAACCGGTGGGCCTCTCCGCAGTATGCGAAGCTATATGCATCCACCGTTCCATTCATGGTTTTAAAACATCACAGCCAGCAACGGCGTGCGAGAGCAAAACTTAGTGTCCGCTTGAATTTTACTGGCCGCGGCAGCTACACAAAAGCCTAAAATATTATTGGCCACTATAGATTTAATTGTCACAATAGCGAGACAATGCAGCGCCGTGTTTCTTTAAAGCTGAATGCGAAAAGCTGTTTGGTGATGTGCTATAATTGGAAGCTCTCGCTTTCTACAAATTCAAGGCGGTGTCTTCACCACCATGCTCAGGAACTTGAATTACACCTCAAGTTTCTCAGGACAACATTTCTATTAATAGCGCACGTCTTTGTTGTCTGTCCATTTATCGCTGTTCGTTTATCCGCTTATTTGGTGCTTCTGAAATAATGAGCGCCTGCGTGAGAGAGAGAGAGCTCGGGACAGAGCCAAAACAGGAAAAACAGAAAAAAAAACAGTAGCAAACAACCAGAGTCAACGAGCAGTGCCAGGACCTGCCCAGTTTCGAAAGAGCTCAAAGACATAATCCCATCGCCCGTTCCATCGCCCAATCAGCAAGCGCCCGGTAGTAATCACGCCGGCATTGCAAAATAGGCGCCTCCGCAAATTCTCGCGACGTCTCTCTCTTGGACGCGATCCAGCAGCCGTAGCTTGGCTATAGCGCGGATGAAAAGCTGCACTCGGACGACGTCTCCAAACCGGACAGACAGACAGACGTACGCGGTCTGCTGAAGCAGGCAGACAAGGGTGCCACCGCGCGCTCGCCGGCGTCGGAGGCGGAGGATCCGTTTTATCAGCCCGAGGCATCGCTGGAGCATCGCCGTGTGCGTTGGATCGCGCGCCAGATAGGTGCAGCCGCAAGCCGACGTCCAACCGGCAAATGACAGGTCCCGGGACACCGAGAACGGCGCTTGCCCAAGCACGGTATATGCTCGGCGCGTTCGGAGGCCTCACGACGCGGCTTGCGAGGAAAGAAGAGCCGAGCAGGTGCGAGCGCCTCGCGAGAAAATAAATAAATAAAATGAACTAAAATAACGAGAGTGTCAATGACGCCGGGGAAAGCCTCCGGACGCCTAGTTTATTATCCTCGGTGTCATTACGGCAATTATTCCGTATTATCATAATAAATTAGAGGTGCCCCCGGGGAGACTGAAGTAAGTCAGGCGCGCACCGCGGGTTCTCACGAGCAACACGAAAGGTTGCACTGCGGTGAGTCGGCTGGGCTACTGCTAAATTGCCGCAACAAAGTGAGGATTTTTTTTTTTTTTTTTGGGGGGGGGGTTACAGTTTGTGGTGAACTTTTACGTGTTTTGCGACATTGTTTTGTATTTGTGGTCGAGAATGGCCCTCTTAAAGTATCTCCCATAATGAAACAACAATGAACTACATAAAACAATTTTTTAACTACATGGATGAAACACGTATGCCACAAAATGAAGTAAAAAAATAGTATTAGCGCAATATTTACGTTACCTTATACATGTCGAGTTAAGGGAATTTCCCAGACATATGAATCTGTTTTGAGACGTCAAGGCCCAAAATTAATTGTGACAAAACTATTGCGCTAGAATTATTATTATATTTTTGGAGGGAGAAATTTATTTTGTAATACAAATGTTCTTTCCAGAAAAAAAAATGCTTTTGGGAGTTCAGTGCCCGTTTAATCTCCAACAATAATGATTAAACTTCAGGTGCTCACCCTTCTCACCCTCGTTTGCATGATTAATATCCCCGTGTCAGAAAACTAAAAACAAATAAAAAAATGATGTAATCTTCAGCGAATGAGATTCGCCTCCTATATCATTTGTTTGCAGCCAGACGGGAACATTTAACGAGATTGACTGAAAATGACATTCCTTAATGATTTATCTCGACTGAGTAATTAATAATCAACTGAGTAATCACAACGGCAGAAACGCAGTGAAGAACAGCAACGTGAGACTGCAATAACAAAAAAGGTGCAAATAAAACGTTTCTACTTGTTTGTGTTTCCGCATCTGTACTTGCTTCTCTGTCGTTCAGGGGCCTACACTGCAGAACGTCTCTTTGGTACCCTTAAATAAAGAGAATATAAAAAGATACACTATCCTTCCTGTCAGGTTCCCATCCGAATTTGTTTTTCGGGGACCGGACATACTGAACACCGTCTTGATGTCAATTTGCTTTGGATTTAACGCCACTGGTGTAAGCTTCGAATAAGACAAGCGCTATAAAAGTGACCAATTTTATCCACGGTAAAAATTGTGAGCTCTTGCGTTCGAATATTATAGAAGGTATTGTAAACATCTAAACCTATTTTTTTTAGAATACGGTGCCACGAATATGGTGCATTCAAATATTATAGTGAATTAGCCTAGTCACCATCATAGCTTTAATTCACATTAAAATATTGCGTGTGGCACGGTCGCAGACAAATGTTATTCGCAGATTTGGGCAGTATTTCAACTTGAGTATTTTGTATTTCGTATTTAATTACATCGAATGAACTTATTACTTGTATTTAAATACTGAAAAGTTATCATTTCATATACTTTTATTTCAAATACTGCCCATATACAAATTTAGGCACTGTTCTTCGCAATCAAATGCAATAATATGCACTGTTTGCGATGAGAGATATGCAGAGGAAATGAAACTTGCTGCGCATAATAAACGTAATAAAAAAACACCGGAACAAGAAATAAAGGAGGTGGATTGTTTGAAATAGCATTATTGCTTCAAGTGAGCCTGTCAGATTAGACTCGTACTAAATACGTTCTGGTTCCTACATTGTACCCGCCTTTCTTATGACGAACACCTTTTATTTTTAGAACGGGCACTTCCATCTCAACGCTTGGTTCTTGATATACAATTGTGTTCCTAATTTTTTTTTTGTAATTGCAAAAATATATTATACATTGTTGAACGCTCATTTTCCGCCCACATGTAGCACTAGATGTCCGAACCAGGTGCCAAGGTTTCAGCACTAACCCTCATCTTATTCCCAAGTTACAAGTGATTTTCTGAAACTTTCAATGAAAAAATGGGCCCATGTTTGCCTGTTTTCGGCAAGTGGCACCACGGAGCTCTATGTATTTTGAGAGCTCTGTCGGTCCCCATTTTCCCATTGAAAGTTTCAGAGCATCATTTCTAACTCTTGATTAAGATAACGGGTAGTTCTCAAAGTTTGGCATCTGGTTCGGACCTCTAGCGCTACGTGTGGGTGGAAAATGAGCCTTTGGCAATGCCTAATTTATTTTTGCGGTAAAAACAAAAAAGCTTCGAAATTGTTTTTGGAACACTTTGTATATAATCTTCTTCTGTTTATATTGACACGATGTTTTTTTTTCTTTAATAAGGGTTCAATTTAGGTCTTGGCTATCAGACCACGGAACAAAATATATCTGTGAAAATATTTGCATATGATCATTATGCTCTCGTTGTATTTGCGCCTTGCATTAAATACTATCCAAAAAATGTACTGTAATTTAATTACACGCATATTTTGCAAGTATTTTGCATTTGTATTTAGGTACATTTTTTATTTTATTTTGCACATTCCAGGTTATTCGTAATCGGAATGACATTCGCTGGAAATTACCCCAAGTTTTCCGCGTGACAGAGTATGACACTGGTGAAAGCTGTTAGCATCCGTTTATTCCACTGACGGCTAACTTTTGCTAAACTAACTAAAAGGTAAATTTAAAAAAAAAACACGAAATACGTTTACAAATATCTGTAACGCGAAATTAGAGCGCAACTCTTGAGGAGGAGGAGGGTAGCGCTCGGAGGGAGGGTATGACCTTCCTCCTCCGAACCCTCTTCTCCCTTCCTCCTCCTCTTTTCCTCCTCCTTCTCCGTACCTTCCCCTCTTCCTCCACCGTACCTTCCCCTCTTCCTTTTCCGTACCCTCCCCTTAGTGGAGAAACTGAATTTGTTCATAGGTGACGTGACACCAAGTAATGTGACGTCATTTTCCCCACTAAATTCAGAGGGGAAACTGAATGGCTATTGAGGTGACGTGACGTCAATTTTCCCGCTAAAATTAGCAGGAAAATGAGTTGCTGTCGAAGCCACGTGACGTCAATTTTCCCGCTAAATCTAGCGGAGAAATTGAATTCGTTCATAGGTAACATGACACCAAGTCATGTGACGTCAATTTTCCCGCTAAATTTAGCGCGGTTACGCCGACGCCGATGGCGACGCCGACACCGCGAAACCCGGAAACGGGCGCCTAAGAGCTGCGCTCTAAAAACAAAACTCTTGGTTAGCTTAGCTGATATGGAGCGCTCCGCTAGTCTTAGAGAGGACTTGGGTCCGAAGCCAGTATCAGGCGGATGTCGTAGATGGCGCACCAGACGCCTAAAATCTAGGGTCGCGAGTTGAGCTTAATTTCAGGTGGAAGTCAATTTATTCCTGGGTATATTAATAGCCACAAGCTTGACGACAGTTTTCAACAGCCAACTTTTGTATAAATATGATTCGTAGAATATTCGAAGTTCACTTAGCTAAATGCCATTTGAACTTTCTTCTTACATAATGTTACAGATATACGTATAATACTACTGCATGAAAAGAAAATTAAACGCGAGCGTTTACACAGCGTGAGGTTGGCCTACCTTTGAGATAAGGTGAAAAATGGTTCACCGAGCAAATGCAAAGTTTAACCAGCTTAGTTCGTCTACTAACTTGGGACTTAAATAGCATCACGCACTAGCGATTACACAAACATGTGGCGGCATGGTGATAATTTGGTCGCAATGTGCAGGGGTTGAAATAGAAGCATGCAGAACCCAGGAGATCCGTAGAGGATACGCTGCACGGGTGTAGAGCTGGGCGCATTCTTGCGCACCGCCGATTTTATTTTAGATAGTTTGTTCAATGTAGCTTTCTCACCACTAGCGGAGGTGTATCCTTCCCACGATGGGTAACTGCCCGTGGACCTTCATCTAACCCAAGGGAAGGGGTGTCCATACACACAAACCCACGTTGCCAGCAGAACTCCTAAGTGCTAAGTGCAGTCAACGACTGGTCGTTTCGTAAACCAGACAATGTGCCGTGGCCGAGTCTCGAGAGCGAGTCACGTAGGCGGAAACCTCGAATCATGCTCTGGTTGTTTCGGGGGGGGGGGGGGTAGCCGGAGGGGTTTCTATAGCAAAACCGATATTTAGGAGCAGACGAGCATCGGGCAAGCCTCGCAAGGTGGCCTCCGTATTCTTGCAATCCTGTGCGGTCCTCCGCTGCGCCGTTCGCGAGACCCATGTATGTTGTGTGCGGAATGTGGCCTGCTTATCTTTTTTTTTTTTACGTATTTATGGCTTTTGCTTTGTGGTAAGAGAACCGTTATCCGGTGAGGCATGTTTTGGTGATTCTGGCCAGGATCGTTGGAGACAGTTTATTTTCTTCCACCATAAGCGAACTAAGAATTGTGATTACCTGTTTAACATTTAAGCCGTGGGGTCTCACCATTTGGGCCCCTGTACAAGAGTGGTGACTTCCTGCCCAATCGGTCGAGAGTGTGTCGGGTCCTGCACCCAAAGGGATCTTTCGACCAGACGTTGATTGGACGGGACAGGATTCGGCGCACTGTCGCAACCCCTGACCGGACGGACAATTGTTGAATTTGAACGGACCCGTGCGCGGGTCTTTCTCACCCTGCGGTGCGCCGTGTTTCCTCTGTCGTTCGCGACAGAGGCAACACGACAGACACCATACGCGGGAGGACACCTGACGCCGAGACTTCCGTTTCGTAACTGCTGAACTAGGTAAGCCGAGAGTGGTAGTTCGTTACAGTTCTTTTACATTTAGTTTATGAAATCGTGTTACGTATCAGTAAATATTTATTGGTTGTATTCATTTGAAATTCGCCTACAAGTCGATTAACACCCCGTCGTCGGCCACAGCAGGAAGAAGCAAGAGGTCTCCTTCAGCAAGTCTAACCAGCAACCGCCGTCCTCATCCATAATACCCCTTCCCCCCCCCCCACGGTCCCCGACGGTAGGCATCCTCCAATATGCCTGTCAAGATCATGATCCGGGGCAAAAACAACCAACATCTCTACTGGAAACCTCCGCTCTAAAGCGTGAGATTTTTCTCCACGGTCTCCATGCTGCAGGGAGTTCACAAACTCGTCCAATGATAAGTTTCACAAATTCACAACAAACATATTGTCATTCATACCCACTTGCCCACCGATATTTTTATATATATATTATGGGCTACAGATTTGCTAAATTTTAATTTGGACGATCGGCGAATCAGTTTTTTATTTTGATATTGAGACTTGGCTCGCGGTGTTGACCGATTCTCGATCTGCCTACAATTCTATCCTTTAAAAATATCCGCCTAAAAGCGGTATCGCCTCTCGCTGCCTAAATCTTAGTAAACTGTTTTTTTTTTAATTTTTGCTGGAATTACGTGCTATTAAAGGTGAAAAGGCTTCAATGGAGTATTCTTGTAAAGAAACAAAGGGACAATGGACAAAGGAACCCAGCTGATGCCCTGTGCAACACAATACGAGGAGTGATCAGAACGTTTTGAAACTCGCATTAAACCAGGGCTTTGAAGAAAAAAAAATGTTTTCAACATAATCCTTTTTTACATTAATCCACTACTCCAATTTGCCTTGGAGGTTTTTAATACCCCGAAAAAACATTTCTTCCTGCTTGTCAAGTTACTACTTTGTGGCAGTTCGCAGTGCACTCAACTCATCGAACCTTGTTCCTTTTAGATGTATTTTTTAGATTCGGGAATGAAGAAGCTCTAGGTACAACTAAGCACTTGTTATGAGTTGTGAATGCGAAAGCAGGCAAGCCGCTCGTCCGCTCCCTTTTTCGTCTGCTGCGTACTTTTAGTCGCCGGCCAGTGCGCGTGCTCCCCCGGGCACGCTCACCTTGGACGCTCCGTGTTAACGGCGCGCTGATGGACACGCAGCGCCATGGGGTGAGCGGTCGTGGAAACTGACGAGCGCAGCGGCCAATGGGAGCCCCGTCGACGCGCGCCAGCCAATGGAACCGAAGGCGAAATCCATCGGCTTTACTTCGCTCCTTTGGGATCGGGGAAACAATAGGGTGCCGTTTTGGCGCTTCAAACTGATGACGTCAGCTCGCTCCAAGGGACAGTTGATGCTTTCGCATTAAAAGAGTCACTAGCGGCCAGATCAGAACTGTAGGGTGGTTGGTCTTCGAAAGCATTCTCGAATGACAGCCTGGGCAACGCAAGACTTGTGAACGGGGGCATTGTCATGCAGGAGGAGGACGCCTCTGTCACCAATCCTCGTCGTTTTTCCACGATGGCCTCACGCAGTTTGCGGAGAAAGTTGCCGTAACATTTGCCTGTTATTGTCCTTCTGTTTTCAAGATAATCAATTCGTCGGATCTATTTTGCGTCCCAAAAAACTGTCGCTATCAATTTCTTCCCCAAGGGTTGCGTCTTGAATTTTTTTGGAAGGGACCACCCTGAATGCCTCCACTGCATAGACTGTTGTTTTGTTTCGGGGTCCACTGATAAAGCCACGTCTCACCCCCAGTCACAAGGCGGGCGAAAAATCTTCTGGCTCAAAAGACCCCTGAAAAAATGCAAGCAAGTGCTGTCGATCCTGCGTAGAGAGGTTCCGTGGCACCCGTCATGCCGAGACCTTCGACATACCCAAAACGTCATGGATGATTGTGAAAGCACTGCCATACGAAATGGTCAATTCTGTAGCAACTTCGGACACCTTAATTCGGCGATTCTTCATGATGAGGCTCTCTGCTCGTGCTGAATGATCTAAATCGGTCGAAGTGCTCGGCCGCCCTGACCTTGGGTCGTCTTGCACGTCCACGCGACCGCATTTAAACTCGTTGAACTAACGAGTTACTGTAGCATATGAAGGGCATTCATCGCCATACACATTCACCGTTCTACTGTGAATTTCCTTTTCGGAACCCCCATCTTTGCACAAAAGCTCTATCACGCTCCGGTACTTAAGCTTGAAATCGAGGAGGACGCCATGTTTAACTGACTGGTGCAGACCAAAAGCGGAACCGGAAGTCTTGATACTACGAACATATTTGGCTAAAGAGATGAGCTTAGCAACGGTTATAAGCACATCGCTGTCAGACTTTTGGTTATAGCCGAATTGCAAAGCTTTCTGATCACCCCTCGTATGTCGTCGTCTGGCGAACTTTTCTCGTAGCCTGAAGGTAGAATTCTTAAACATTGTTTACTAATGCAAGCAAGCGGGACTTCCGTGCGGTTGGTAGAACTTAGATATTGTAAAACAGTCATTCACTAAAAGTCCAAAGGTCCAAATAAAAACCAAAAAATAAAAGACTTGAAGAATGCTATAATTAATCGGGAATCTTTTTTTTTTTAACTTACAAGAACAACATAAAAAATTAACAAGAGCCGCTCCACTACGGTCTCAAATGGGGTGCGAAGAAACCTCCCGACTTTATGTTTTCTCTGTTCTGTTATTTTATTCATTTACGCGTTATCGAACAATATATGTCAAGGCTCCCAGAATAGCGCTGCACGCATGTGGAATCATGCCTATTAATTATACACGTTGTTGACGTAAAGGAAATGTATCAACAAACTAAACATCTCTCTTCGTTCCTATAACAGGACATAAATCATGTCAAGTTTTACTTCTAGCCCCCTGTCTCACTCGTCCTCAACCAACACCCCCTAGAATAATCAAAGCAATTACTTTATTATCGAATACCGACATCTTCGCGAAAATCCAGTGATGTTGGCGCCGACAGGCTTTGCGTAGTTGGAACGGCTGCACGCGCGCAGCCTCGGGGTTCTCCCCTTTGATTCTGTGGGGTGGCTGCCGCCATCTATCGTCGTGGACACCCGTAGAGCCAGCGGAAACCACCATATCGATTGTCTTGGCGAACCCGTTATCTCGGTGCACACCGGGATAGCAAGTGCTCGGCGCAGCGCGAAAGAGCGACAGCGCGGAAAGCATGATGCGCATGCGTTTTTAATGCGAAAGCATTAACTGTCCCATGGAGCGAGCCGACGTCATCAGCTTTGAAGCCGCGCCAAACGGCACCTTAAATCCTTTCTCCAAGTGAAGCCAGCTCCCAGCTATGAAACCACGCGAAAAGCCTAGCCAAACGGCACCTAGTTTCCCCGATCCCAAAGGAGCGGAGTAAAGCTGATGGATTTCGGCTTCGGTCCCATTGGCTGGCGCGCGTCGACGAGGCTCCCATTGGCCGCTGCGCGTCAGTTTCAACGACCGCCACCCCATGGCGCTGCGTGTCCGCGAGGCAGCGGCTCCACCGCTCCACGCCCAAGGTCAGCGCGCCGAGGACAGCGCGCGCGCTCGACCGTCGACGCAAGTACGCCGCAGACGAAAGAAGGGAGCGGAAGAGCGGCGTGCATGCTTTCGCATTCACAACTCATAAGAAGTGCTTAGGTGTACCTCGATCCTTTTTCGGACGCGGGGTGTCCCCACCACTAGGGGAGGATTTGGCGCCGCACGCGCGCTGTCTAATGCAAATGAGGGATGCATAATGTATTATTCTGGTAAAGTATATGATCGAAGCCTTCGAGCAGCCTACTTGACATTCACGTGACGTCATCACACTCGAATTTTATTTTATTTATTTACCTCAAAGGCATCTGATGTTGCGTTGCATGAGGGGGGACAGCAAAAGGGAGGAATATTCATAAGAGTAAGATATACAAAAGCCTAATAAAAAATGAAAGACGTTTCGAAAACCCTGTAATGCGAAGTTAGGGCGCAGCTCTTGATTTATTTTGATTTTACTATATACCGTGCTAAACAATTTGAGAAAGATATATATATACAGGGTGTTTTTGCTATTCTTTCAGATTTGTTTGAAAAAAGCCGTGAAAGCTACACTTATGCGGTTTATGCAGGTGAATTATACGGCCAGGGGTTCTATATGCATAGATCACTCTCCTCCCATACTGGCTCTGCATGTTCCTCCGCCACCATACCCTCCCCTCTTCCTTCTGCCTACTTTCTTATCCTCGTCCGTATCTTCCCCTCCTCCCACAGCTTCCCCGTTAAATTTTACTGAAATATTGACGCCACGTGACCTTAACACCAATTTAATTTCCGCGCTAAATTTAGCGGGGGAAATACGGTCACGTGACTTGTGTTCACGTCACCTATGAACAAATTCAGTTTCGCCTCTAGATCTAGCGGGAAAATTGCCATTACGGACCTCAACACCAATTCAATTCCCCGCTAAATGTAGCGGGGAAACTGAACTGGTGTGTCAGGGTTGTGACGTCCCATAACGCAACACTGCGCATTCAGTTTCCCCGCCAGATTTAGCGGGGAAACTGTGACGTCTTATAATGCAACGAGCGCGGTTACGCTGACAGCGACTAGCTCAACGCGGAAGCGGGCGCCTAAGAGCTGCGCTCCAAAACAACAAGAACGTTCGTTTCCAACTCATCGCCATTGGGCCCGAGCCCGACACCAAGCGTCCTTCGACAAGTCGATTGGACACGAGGCCCAGCCGAATGATGACACAGCACTCGTGTCTAATTTGTGTCTGGGATCGATCTCACTGTGATGACGTTGATATTCTAGTGCACAGGCTTTCATCATTCTCGGGGGTAGTTGGCTCTCAACTCAGGAAGAGTGCTAGTGTAGATCAGGGCTTAATTGCATAATAAACCCAAATACAGAAAAGAAGGACACCCCCAAACAACTTTGTCTATTTGGTTAATGAATCCTATAGTCGGTGACAAGTTAAGAGGTTAGGGAAGCTCCTCCCACCTCTTTCCACTTTTGCAGGCCGAACACGGGAGAGGAGGTCGCCTCCTTTTTATCGTGTCCCTCTGCTAAAGTGAAAAGAGGTGCAGGAGTCTCCCCTAACCTCTTAACCTGTCACCGACTATAGTGTTCGGTTAATTAGGAAAGCCGTTCATTAGCTTACCCGCATTTTCACTCTTTTTTCGTTAATTAGTCAGGTTTTTACTTTTGAACGTTTTTTAAAGCTGCATCCACTCACGCTTAGTCTTTAAAGCTCCAACTCACCGTGGTTTAAACAAAGCCCTAGAGAATACGCCAGTCCCGTTATGTTATAAAGAGGTTAACAAAAGCGCTAAAAAAAGTCAAACAAAAAGACACAGGGAACAAGTGCCAACTTAGCCCAACTACACGTCTTGCTTCAGTGCCGTTAAGCTCTAAAAATGACAAAAAAGAAAAAAAAAGAAGGGCGTCGAGCTCAAAGGTAGACAGAGGCTCCATCGTTCGCTCAGTTCCAGCGACGCTGGAACCGCATTGCGGCTGGGCGATTCGCGCTCCTCCATCGAAAGAACGCGTAAACCGCAACAAGTGAGCGGGGGATGATACGAGCCTCCTGAGGCGCAGCTGAGCTCATCAAGGGGCCCCAAAGGCGCCCGGCAACGACGCGCTCAGCCGGGGGTCGGCGGCCTGCCGCGATGATCTCATGCGAGCCAAAGAGCACGAGCAGTCTTTTCAGGACCAACAACACAGCGGTCCCCCCCCCTCCCCCCCTTTCGGGGTCGCCGGCACACACCTGGGCCCTTAGTCACCCCCACTCGCGCCCAGGGGGGACCGCACGAAATACTCGTCAGCTAAAGACTCGCGGAGAATGAAATAAAGATAAAAGGAGCTCGCACGAGAGAACGGCTCCGCGAGCTTCTAAGTATATGGCACACCGACACGGCGACGATGCCAGCGACACATCACCGCGGGAAGTGAAGGTTAACCTGTACATCGTGAAAAACGAGAAATGGTTTGTATGATACGGAGTTTGATTTCGAGTTGGGTGAAACTTGGGGAGGGGGGGGGGTGCTCTTTTTGTGGTGTTTTTGTTTCACCGAAATCTCCTTTTAAAAGAATGAATATGGGAAAGGAGAAAAACAAGATAAAAACAAAAACGAGGAGTAGGGAACGAGAGACACACGGAGAAACGTTTCTGTATTGGGAAGGTGTGTATTGTGCCCGGCTGGACTGAAAGTTCGTCACCCTCGATTTAAAGGGACGTTTGATGGGACGGCGGGGGAAGGTACGCGATATTTTTTGCACTAGACTGAACAAGGGGTTGAGAAGAAATTAATCTAAAAAACGAAAAAGAAATACACAAGCAGTTATATGACATGATACTAAAAGAACGGCGCAAGAAAACTCTCAGTGGAAGAAAAAGAGAGAAAGTGAGAAAAGAAAGAAACAAAGACAACTACCGGCTTTCGGGCAGTGTACACATTCAAAGCGCACCTTAACAAAAGAAGCTCGGTGAGACTGGGTGAGACTTCTCGATTTATACGACGCAAAGCGTCCCAAAAAAACGCATATATGCAAGTACTGAAGACCCTCCTTTAGAATAACAAAAGGAACTCACGCAGGCCACCGTCATATTATAGGTTGACGACTGACACGCAACAAAAGGACTACAAAAAAAAAAAGCAGCCACTTTTTTTTTCTTTTTTTTTTTAGGATGGACGAGTCGAGCTGGCCTTATCCGATGATCGAATGCGACGTCACGGCTGCATCCAAGCCGGAGACCGGTAAACCTCCCCTCACGCGCTTGGGGTATTATGACGGGACTCCTGCCTTTTTTCTATGACGGGCTTCCTCCCGTCGTAACCGGAACCCGGTCTACGGTCGCTTTATGGCTGACATGTAATGTTACTAAAAAAGTAATTAAGTTACTGGGTTCTGGCCAAGAAAGTAATTTGAGTAGAGTAGAAATTACTCAATTGGAAAGTAATTGAGTATATTACTAACTACCGTAAAAAAGTGGCGAATTGCTGTTGAACTTACTTTTATATTTTTATAGTAACGAGAAAGTACATAGTTTTGATCCGTTGGCTAAATTTTGTTAGCCAAGTATAAAGCGGTTTGTGTTTTCACAGAAATGCTTTACTTGCTGGTTCTGCTTCTGCGTGCTTAATTGTTTTGTACTGCTTTGTTGTTTGCTCAGTGATGTACTGCGGATGTCTCATTTATATTTTTAGGTTTAGCACTGCCTGAGCTTCGATCTTGAAGTCAGTGTTTGCTTGTTTACAGTGTTGCGTAAAGTACATCTAAAAGTACTTGAAGTAAAGTACAAAGTAAATGAGAGGTTATGTATTTCAAGTAAAGTAGTAAGTACAGTCGCCGGCCGTATGAGCTCCCCGGCCGAACGCCGACCGGATCAGCGAAAATCCCGCACGCGGCGCGTCGAGCGCTGGGGCGTTTTTGGGAGCCGGGCTATTGGGACCAAACCATTCCGTTATCGAAGGGGTGGACGCATAGCTTTTGTTGCCATTCCAGCCTTTAGAGGCGTGAATCACAAAAACGCGGCCGATTAGAATTGCCGTCTTCGGGTGTTGGTCGCAAGTGTTCGGAGATGATGTTATAACTGCTGATAAACCTGGAGCTTGCTTTAGGCGTAGATAAAGCAGCAGTGTTCGATCGATGCTTCCAAATGTAAAAACCTCTATGTTTGATATGATATTAGGCATGATAACAATGATCCCTCAGCAAGCGAGAAGTGACCGACCAGGAAGCCATCTGCAAACTCATAGTGTAGAGAATTAACCCTTGGCGAAGCAACAGGCTACTGAGCGCAGAACAATAGAGTCTCCTCGATAAAACGCGTTCATGAAAAGTGCCTAAATTTTTATTCTGCTTTGACATATATCTTTTTTCTTTGGTTATCTATAGCATATCCTTATAGATTAAATAAATTATTTCAAAATCCTTGTCATTGTCTAGTCTAGGTTTAAGAAAGATTGTAAGAAAGGCTTGTGCGTAGGATTACTCTTCGGGTCGAAATATTTGAAATGACAAACCGGTTTGCAAATAAAAAAGTAGCATATAACACGTCAGGATATTGTGCAATGAAGAATTTCGATAAGCTGTCTGCGTTTACCAACAACCGGAATCGGGATTGGAATCGGCTGTGCTTCACATTCACGCTCCAAAACGCGGAATGCTATTAAACTTCCTGCGTCCACCCTTTGATAACGCAATGGTTGGTCCCAATAGCCCGGCTCCCAGTACGCGGCAACGCTCGACGCGCCGCATGCTGGATTTTCGCTGATCCGGTCGGCGTTCGGTCGGGGGAGCTCATTTGGCCGGCGACTGTACACCGACTGCAATGTACTTGAAGTAAAGCACTATAAATGCAATATCCTTTCAAGGTAAAGGACAAGTATTTTTAACACAATCATTCATGATGCCCGTCCATCCCCTATACAGTGTTATTTTAACTGGTATGCATTGCTATAGGGGTAATTGGAGGTGCATCAGTTTTTTTCAGAAATGGTGGCTAATATTGGGTGAAGTCAAGTGCCACAGAGTAGTTGTTTCATAACACTGTCAGACGGCATTCTAAAGTTCCTTTCACTAAGCTCCTTTATCAAATCGGCCAATCTGTTCGCGATGTTGAGTGCGCACGTGCCCTAGGGCGTGCGCTAGTTGGCAGATGTTATAAAGGAGCTTAGTGAAATTGACTTTTCGAACGCCGTCTGATAGGGCATTACTCTCCGCTGACGAACTATTTAACACAATAAACTTTTAAGGCACTTATTTGTATCGGTCCTATAGTCGACATCACTTCACTCAGAGAAATGACCAGATGACGTCTCGAAAATACGATAGTGCGTTTTCAAAATATGATCCGCCATTTTTCTTTTTCTTTTTTTCCAAAATTGGGGAATGTACTTTGAAGTCGAATTGTACTTTCCTCGGAAAATATCAAAAAAGTAACTCTAGTAAAGTGCGAGTGCATGCTCAGAGAATGTACTTCAAGTAGAGTAAAAGATTTCTAAACCCACCTGAAGTAGTATTTTAGGTACCATGTACTTAAAGTACTTCACAACATTGCTTGTTTATTATTTTTGTGCGTAAAAACGTTGGGGGAATTACTAAGGTTTCTCGAACGATCTTCGAATCTTGGAAGACCTGCATATTCGGAGTTTTTGGGAGGAAAGGCAACGCAAAGGGGTCGTCACTTTTGCATTGCCCTTTAGCATTTGAGTCTTCAAGTACAGCACAAACTACGGGAGTACCAGATGAGCTTCAGAGTGGGTACTGCATCTTGTTGCCTCCTTTAAGTGAGGATGCAGTGTGTACACCTCTTGCATTGGGCGAGAGTTTCAGCGTTGGGGAGAAGCGGGGACAAGCCCTTTCTTCAAATGCGTCAAGTCTTCTTGAGCTTCGGGACACAAAGAAACTCCAGTCTTCGGGGCTAATCCCGCAGTTACTCGGCCTCAATGGCGACCTGTCTGTCCGCTCCCAGCGCCTCGTAGCAGGGTTGTTGCAGTGGGGGGCTCGTGAAAATTTCAGGGGGTTTCGGACCCTCCAAATTACTACCCCCCCCCAACCCCCTGCCAACACTACACGCTTCCCCCTCTTTTCAAATATCAGCTGATCTTCGAACATCCCATCTCTTTTTGTGCAGGAATGTTTGTTCATAAGCAAACCTACCACTAAAATTCGAAAATAAGTTTGCAATTTGAGTGGAAGGTACTCGAAAAAGTAATTCAAGTAAACTACTAATTACCGAAATCAAAAGGTAATTGAAAGTTACTAAACTCACTCAGAAAAGTAGTTAAGCTACAGTAACTTGAGTAGAGTAGTTGAATTACGTGCAAGTCTGCTTTATGGTCCTTCCTGTTATAAGAAGCCGATGATGGCCTTTCGTGCCATGTGTACGTTTAGACAGGGGGAGGTTTGCCAACCCGAATGGGCGTCAGGTGTGTCTGCGCTGTACATGAAAAATTTAGCCAGTGCTGCAAAACCGCCAGGCTAGCGGTACAACTACTAGCCTGGGGTCTTTTATAACGTGCATCACGCAGTAGTGATTGATACGCGACCGCGCGCCGGTACAATGTTCTTTTTTTTAGATTCAAACGGGTAGGGGTGTGGATGGAGCCCGCAGAATCCCTGGGTTTTCGCAGCTAGAGCTTTCGCACCAGGTGCACCGAGCTGCGGAGTGTTAACACGAGCAATCTCCCTATGATGGCCTTAGTCTCGAAGCGTTCAATATGTGTTGCCGCTACACACGGAATAGCCAAGTGCTGCATTTGGTTTCTGTTGTCGAAATTCCTATTAGAATACAAACAAAAATATCGTGATCTGAGTGAAGTTTCCTTTGCGCATAATCTCAGTCGGTGTAGGGCAGCGGTGAAAACGGAAGAAACACGTCTGAACTCTTTTTGTGAAAGAAAAACGCGAATTAAAACTAACATAAAAGTTCTTGGTTTTGAACGAAAAGTTGTTGGGAATTGATATAACCGTGACATTTGGAAAAGTCATTTTGAACCAAATTCGGCGTATTAAAGATTGACTCAAGACCGCATCACACGTGTGTGTTCGCTGCAACTCGAACGCCGTTGACCACAGGTTACCTTGGCAACCAACGCAAGAAAAGAGGAGCCGAGATGAAGGCACCATCAAATTTGAGAGAGCAATTTAAAGACCATGCTAGTGGTCGGTGGTACTCATGCAATGCGAGGAAGCCTACCAGTCGCTACGTGGCGCGCAACATGTACAAGGTGTTTCACGAAAGTGGACAAATTCGATAATGCGAAAACTACGCATCCTACAAAAAAAAGAAAGGCTTGTGTCGTTTTGGTTCTAAGCCAAGGGGCCTAATTAGGAAAATTATTAAAGTTATGCATAATGAAATTGTAAATTATTTTCGCGTAATTCTTTTTTAAATATTGAGTTGAAGGGCATGGTTTTAATTAGAATCTTGCTGAGCATCATCGAAAACCACTAAATAAACAACTTGCAGAACGATAGAAGGCACGCGCGGTATTTCACGGCTTTCTGAAAAACCGCACAACTTCAATGGGTTTTTCAGTTTCAGTTTGCAATCGGAGCGCTTCTCGGCAAGGACGGCACCGCACCCCGTGGAGAAATAGTGCAACCAGCCTCTGCTGCGTTGCGCGAGGTCAGCGCAGCAGGGGTATGTTGCACGATTTCACCACGGGGTGCGGTGCCGTCGGTGCTGAGAAGCGCTCCGATTGCAAACCAAAAGTTGAAAAACCCGTCGAAATTGCGCGGTTTTTCAGAAAGCTGTAAAATACCGCGCGCGCCTTTTATCGTTCTGCAATTTGTTCATTTAATGTTATCGATGATGCTCAACAAGTTTCCAAATAAAACCATGCACTTAAACTCAATATTAAAAAAAAATTACGCAAAAATAATTAAATCCTTAATTATGCCGAACTTCAATAATTTTCCTAAATAGGCCCCTGGCTTAGAGCCAAAACGACACAAGTCTTTTTTGGGTGTGATGCGTAGTTTTCCCTATATCGAATTTGTCCACCTTTCGTGAAACACCCTGTATAGTCTCGGTGACTGGAAGTCGCTGGCATTCATATCGCGGTGGACGCGATTGATGCTCCTGTCTGAATAGACCTGATGTGCCTAGATGTGTGAGTGTTCGCAGCAGCTCGATTGAGGGTCACGTGGTTTATGGGCCGTGTTTGTAACACAAGGTGCGAGGAAGAGGGGAAGGCGTCGATCGCCTGCAAGCAACCTCCGCGCACGCTTTGCTCAACCTCACCACCCGCAGTCCTCCTCGCCGCACGGCAACGCACGCACACGCGCGAGTAGCCAGTCTGTGCAGGGAGTGTCCACCATCGAATTGCGAAAGCTCTTTATGTGTTGAGCTGCTCCCTCTATTAAATATTTTCGGCGGATAGCCGTCTGGCGATACCCTGCGTCACTGCAATAAAACAACGAAGTTGTTTTGTCGGAGGAATACCGGGCAAGAAAAGCGCGCAGCTCTGCCAGAAAATTTCTAGAGATCCTACTAAAACTCGCAAGAAAGCTGTCCACCACTGAAATGATAAATATCCAAGGACAGAAAGCAGACGTGTTTTGAGTAAGAAAATCTTTATGATGTACACGTTTACCTCCTGTCCTTGAACGCTATTCTTTTCATACGACACCTCTTGGCACCTGGCCTTATCTGGCCAGGGAAAATCGGTGGCATCGGATTCGACGATATACACCTGAGGGGGCAGAGCGCAGCTGGGAATAAAATTGCTGTTTATGTGTCAGCTAAGCACGACGTTTCAAATAAGCTTAAAGTTAGCTCAAGATTTATTCAGCAAGGTGTCTAGTTGGATTAGGCTTGATAATTATACTCAGGCTTCATATGGAGCATGAAGTTTGTTATTTTATTTGGGATCATAGTGACTCCCAATTATGAAAATATAAGGGTTGGAGGGAGGGGAGTGGCCTTCATCTAGTATCTTCTCTCAGTCCTTCAAATTCTTTCCGCAAGCTGCGATTCCGTTTAAGCACCTCACTTCGACTGGAGTGTAACGCAAAATTTTAGATTGTTTACAGTTGTACGATATAAATAAATAAAGATGGAATTTGATGCAAAGGTATTCGCGGATCCAGCTAAGCGGCGGCCCCCAAGTGTCCGAAATGTGGATCAGTCCAGCAAATGCGTCCCACTCGCTCCACACTGGACAAGAAAATCTTAGAGGGCTTAACGGATGAGGCACGATGCTGTCGAGTTATGCTCCATAACAACCTGTTTAGAAACGCAAACAAATCGTGCAGGTTTCCATCCCAAAACGATCCAAGGCTGCTCCTGCTCTGCCGCTTCGCCGCTTTACAGCTGAGTTGTAAGGGGAGGAAGCTTTCCAGGCAAATGACCGCACGTGCGTGTTACATATTAACGATATCCAATCTGTCTTGACTCTTGAGATGGCGAGTTGTAAGGGGGGAAGCTTTCAGGAAAATGACCACACGTGTGTGTTACATATTAACGATATCCAGTCTGTCTTGACTCTTAAGATGGTCACGCTAAGCTCATTTCTCTAAGTTTAAGTAGCCACAATTCAGAGTTTTCTCGGTGATTTATTATAGACTAAAAACTAGAGGACATTAAAATCTCCAACGGTACATCTGAAACGCTAGTAATGCTATCCTATGGTGCCTGGAACGCACCTAGAACTGCTGTGTTCACCGCGTCTTTATTCGTGGTTCCTCGATTTCGGCCTGACGAAGTCGTATGCAAGTGTCGCCCTGTTGCTTGCCGCGATCCTGGAAGCGGCATGCAGCAGCGAAAGTAAATACGGCTGACGCCCGTTTAGCTGCAGGTTGCTCTGCAACTTAACAGGCCACGGAAGCTCGAGCAAAGTTGGACGCACCGACGACAGCGACGACCGCGTTCGCTAGTGCTTTTTGCCGGAACTTGTACGACCGGCCGCCAGGATCGCGACATCCGACAGCATGACACGTCGGCTCAGCTGTGACGCCATTTGTTGAGTGTTCACACTTCCGGATCACTTGCAATGCATGGACGGAATACAGAGGCTAAACGCTGCAGTAGCAGACGGCTTCCAGCCATCATAGCTATTGGGGGAGATCGAACCGTCGCGCCCCTAGCGACGGAGTTGAGAACTATACAGGGTGTACACAAAAGATAATTTACATGAGTTTTTTTACCGCAAAAAATAAACTAGGCATCGCCGAACGCTCGTTCTCACGCCGAAAGGTAGAGCTAGAGGTCACTGGCCGAATGCCAAAGTTTCGGCCCTATCCGATAACTTAATCCAAAAGTTATAAGTGATTTTCTGAAAATTTCAATGGGAAAATGGAGCCCATTTTTGCCCGTTTTTTTCGGTTTCTGGTGCCCTGTGCCCCATGTGTTTGAAAACTCGATTGGCCGCCATTTTCCCGTTGAAATTTTCAGAAAATTACTTATAACTTTTTGATTAAGTTATCGGATCGGACTTAAACTTTGGCATCTGGTTTGTGACATCTAGTGCTGCCTTTGGGCGGGCGGAGAACGTACCGGCGATGCAAGGTTTATTTTTGCGGTAAAAGACCGCGTAAATTTTCTTTTTTGTGACACACTGCTTACATGTGGGGACAACAACAACATATATTATTGGTTCGTGATTTTGACACAGTGTTCTGCTGGGGCTCGTGTTCGATCAGTGAAGCACGCGAATAAGTTCCAGTCGAACACTGACGCAGCAAACGTGCCCAATCTGTGCCCCGCTCTTGGTAGGAGTAAATGACGTAAAGAATCCGGCCCAAGGCCCTTGCGTTAGGTAAGCGCCAGTCTTGTACAGGTCACTCGAAAAAAAAAGTAATTGATTGCGATTAATTTACTCTTGGTCAAAAAGTATTCAATTAGATTACTCTATTAGCTGAGAAGAAAATGTAAATTGACCGTCACTTGAAAAAGTAACCGTTACTTTTCCTATTACTTCAGCATCTTTAAAACGACAACATTTTTTGGCCGGTCTCAAAACGGTTCTTTTGTACTGTGCATTGTGGGATAAGAATCCCCAAATGATGAACTACTTACCGTTTTAACCCACCAATTTTGGAGAACCATTTTCCATTTTCCTCTCGGAGACTTGATTCGAGGATTCCTTGGTCGAAAACTTGAAGAAACTAATTGAGCGATCATTAAAAAGGGGAGGGAAAATAGCAAAGGATCACAAGTAATTTTAATACTTCCAAAAGTATTGGTAAGTATTAAAATCAAACAAGAGTAATAAGATAACTTTCCAATTTATGTATTCAAATGACTTACAAAGTTACCCCAAAAAGTAATCGATTACAAGTAATTTGATTCTTGTAATAAATAGCCATACAAGTTGGGAAAAAACCGAGCTCCCTGAAAAACAAGCTGGAAAAAGCTGCCTCCATAGTTCGATCTCCCTCGCCAATATGGTTTTCAGCTCTCACAGGGTGACATAATCTATGTAAAAACAACAGCAAACTATCATCTACCTTCAGGCGTACACAGTTTGGTCGCCCTGCGCAGCGTCGGGCGAAGCAGCCGATTCCGTGCTTCCTCGAGAAGCCACGCACGATCCGTCAATAGGTAAACCCGGCACAAAAGGAGCGAACCGAACTGAGATACTTATCCGCCGTTTGTGCCAAAATAAGCGAGCTGTCGGTCGTGGTGGCTTCCAGTGCTCCCAGCATCTTTTCCACTGCATAACAAAGAAGGAAAGGGGGGGGGGGGGGGGAGGTGAATGCTTTTGGGAAAAGAGGCACAGCGGGGGTGTCTCGTTATAACGGTTTGTCAGTTCCGGATTATTGGGGGCAGGTCGGCGCATCCGCGACGAGGGGGCGCCTCTTTCGAAGCGGACACTTCTAAGGATTCCGTACGGTGCCCCGACCGCGTGGCTGTCTACCCGTCTTATTTTTACGCCGCTCAGAATGAATATGACAGATAACGAAGTCCTTTCAGAAGAATTCGAGGACGTTTTATTCTCTTTATTTTTGTGTGTGTTTTTCGTTTTTGTTTTGTTGATTTGCTTCTTCAATGGGCTGGCGCATAAATGTGGCGGCTTTCAAAAACACCGCTGCAAAGTAGTTTTTTTTTTGTCTCCCCTAGGGATTTATTTTGAGCTGCAACTATAACTTTGCAAGTGATGTTGCCTGAATTCAGCATTCCTAACAAGAAAGTAAAAGATTCGCGCTGGCGCAGCTTGTTAAATTGTATCAAAATCGACGAAGAAAAAGTAATTGTATTGTGCGTATGTTTAGAGAGCGTGAGGTTAGTCAACCCCAGTGGCCGTCTGGCGTCTTCGCTGTAGATGCGAAATGTAGCCAGCGTAGTACGATGAATGCTAGCCTGTGAATTTTAACGCTATTGATACACGAACTCACGCTGGTACGAGCTCATCCATATCGAAAGGGGCAAGGGTGGGGATAGTCTAGTTCCCAAAATCCCTGTATGCAATACTGCGCGCAAAGGGTTCTTGCACGAGACCATGATGCAACGCTACTACCGGTTCGTAAATCTCACCGGAACCCGCCGGAATCCATGTTGGAGGCATTCGTCGCTGTTGTTGCTATGTTTTGTGTGCTTTGGGGCCGTGTTCGCACTGTAGTTTGTCCGCTCACTCGAGGTTTAAAATGGTCAGTTGCGCCGTAATTAATTGTTCCAGCCGTAAAAGTCGGCGACAAAACGGAGCTACGGCCAGCAGTATTGGTTTTTCTATAATTCCGGCAATCATTAGGAACCAGGACAAGGCGACGCTCGAGCAATCGGTTCGCCGGCGTCATGAATGGCTCCGACGGATACGCCGGCACAACCTCGACCAGGCGGGTAAAGACGGGAGCAGAACGCGGCAAATCCTGGACGCTAACATCTCCGGTCCCGAGAGAAAGAACGAGAAAGAAAGCGACAAAAGAGCAGAGAAAAAAAGCAGACGAAGGGTTAGGCGTGTTCGTTTTGCCGCGACAAGTTGAAGTTGCTCGAGCGCTTGTCAACTTTATTTAATTTTGTCAGTGCGCGATTTCGGTGTTTTTCTGCAAAGTAAGAAAGAAAATAACAAGGTACACACCTTACAGGTGACGTTGTTTTGCTGCTTCTTTGTGCAGATTAATTATTAAGGCGCCGTCAGCGATATGGGCTCATCGGGACCGCCAACTGGGACCGCCGATGTCCGCTTCTAAGCCACGCCGTTCCGAAGCGGACAAATGCATGGGACCTTTCGCTCTAGATTATTATATTAACTTCATGATCTCGACAGAAAAGCTTCGTACCCCAACTAATGGTTTGTGGACTGCACTTTGTGTCAGGTGAGGAACCTCTTTGCGATTGACTAGGACAAGAAAATATTCTGAAATGTGGTTATACAAAGACGGCTCTATGACTCTACGGCACTACTGCTGCCGCAATAAGACGCCGAATGCCTCCAACATGGCGCCAAGGCACTGATAGCAGACGACAATGTTGGTTTCGATTTCGAGCCTAACCGGAAGTGACGTGAAGGGGCAAGAGGCCTGCTGCATGATGGACCCGGTTGGCCATGAAAGGTGGCAACGTTTCGGTTTTGATCGATCCGTAGACGAAGTTGTGCATCTCGGCACTGCGGGACAATAAAGTCAGCGCTCGCTTGCCATTGCACCCATTCATCTTCGTGGGAGCACCCGTTGAAACACGGACCTCCAGCGGCCGTATGCGCCTGACAAGGCTTAGCTAGGAGCAGGTACGCACTTTCCGCGTCTCCTACCCCTCTAACGGCCTGGCTACCCTTCCAAAGCGTGGTATGACCTTCCCGGCTCACGAATAATTGAAGAAGAATAGGACTTTGAGGGACCGATGGAATGGGGTGGTATGGTCATGTATATTTCTTCTTCCGTGTGCCATAGGCGCCGAATACGGGGAGTCTCGGGGTCCCTCTTCCCCTGTAATTTCCCAAAAGGTGCAGCCCCCTCCCCCCCTCCCGGGTCAGGTATCGCCGACGTCAGAGATTGTGAACTAACGTACTAATTATCAAAAATAATTGCCTGAACTTCACTTTTTACTCAGTTGAAATAAGTATATGGTTTCATTTAGAAACTTGCTAAGCGTCATCGAAAACTCTTAAATCCCTCAATTTAGAACTACCTGAAGCATCTGCGAAGAGCGAGGCTGCACTTAAGTTAGCCCTCGTGCAGCAGGAGCACAACGCCGGCGCAAGGCCACCAATGCGAAAACGCGAATGAAAATAAAGTCATCCGCGTTTTGCTGTGTGTGTCTAGGTGTTTTCATTACCCCAAAAGTGAGTTTGCATCACCGAACGCTCAGTTCCCGCCCAAATGTAGAGCTAGAGGTCCTGACCGGACGCCAAAGTTTCCAGAACAAACAATTATCTTATTCAAAAGTCATGGTATTTCTGAAACTTTCAATGGCGAAAATGGGGCCTCTTCCTGGTTGTTTGCGCCCATTCACTACTCGTCGGCTCTGTAGGCAACCATTGTTTCCATTGAAAATGTTCGAAAATCACTTCTAACATTTCAGTCCCATAAAAGTTTGACCTGAAACTTTGGCATGTGGTTCGGACCGCCAGTGCCGCATTTGGGTGGAGGCAGAGCCTCTGGCGATACACAGATTATTTTTGTGATAACGACAAAACAAAACAAAACAAAACAAAAACACACGCATTTCTTTTCGAGGTCTTCTTGTATTT
Organism: Ixodes ricinus; assembly: GCA_037355805.1. Taxonomy (NCBI): domain Eukaryota; kingdom Metazoa; phylum Arthropoda; class Arachnida; order Ixodida; family Ixodidae; genus Ixodes; species Ixodes ricinus. Next base: position 32,335 of record JAZHYW010070250.1, read on the forward strand.
GCGGGGGGGGGAGGGGGGGGGGGGTTAAGCGTAAGGCAAGCACCCCTCCCCCCCTCCCCTTCTCTCCGCGAGGAAATTGAAAACTTTCCGCCAATGCCATGTGCAATTGTCGTCCTGTGTTTACCTGCGCACAAACTCCGGCACTTCGGACACACCCCCCCCTCCCCATCGAAAAAAAGAAGAAAAAAGAAAACGTGTTTTACCGTTTTACTCCGTATCGGTGGCAACGCCTACAAATTTTTTAATTCAAGGAAAGTCGCATATTTCAATAGTGCAATCAATGTGTTTGGTCGTGACATGATGATGTGAAGCGAGGTTGCCAAACTCGCAACCGAAGTGAAGTGTCCAACCGGTACCCAAGATGCTTTGCGAGGCACCTGGTTGCTAGGATCGCTTTGATTTTGGAAGAGTCCTCTTGACAAAATTTACGCTTCGCATTTCTTACAAGTATCGCCAACCATTCTTTGAACGCCGATGACACGAGCCAGGTCCGAACGCTCCAATTCCGCTGCGGCGGCGCATTTGCTTCCAAGGGCTGCACGGGGCGCATGCCTCGTGCATCGGCGGATTTGACGCTACTTGTAAGAAAACACATAAGGTGGCTTTAGGACGAGGTCTATTGAACCCAAGGTCCCTGGGTTGTGCAGCGAGAGTTCTTTCCCCACCCGCTTGAGGCATACGTTGCGCAAACACACTCGGCCATAAAAATGTGGAATAAAAAGCTGCAACTATAGACGTTTCAACTGTTTACGAAAATCACACGCCACGAGTGCTAAATCACAATTTAGCCAGCGCTCGCCTCGCATTTGCGGCCAGAAAGTGCACATGGATAGAGTGGACTAGAGCCACTAAATGAGCTGCGCTTAGAGTATCGGCACTCCGTTCCCCTACATTGTTGTAGGCGCCGCCATATTGGGGCTTGTGCAGAGCAGACGCAACTGCAGATCGTCATGATTCAAAAGTGCGACTTCCTCAGCATTCGATTCGGTGTTAGGGAAGCTCATGTAATATTGCTTTTCTCTGTCACGGACTGTTTAAACATTTGTGGAGGACGGAAAAGTGTTTCTTGTGATTTCAGATAAAGCTTCAGATAACTGGCAACCATGATTTTAAGCCACAATATGGCCAAGTGTCGTTACTCTGAAGCGTAGCTTATTTAGTGGCACTAGAGTGGACTATACTTCGTTTCAGCTTGGGTCCAGACGCAGCCGATGCTACAAGCGCGAGCTCCGGGCTTCCAGCGTCCCTGCCAAGCACGCGCGCTCGTGCAGTACAGGCACTGTTCAGGGCCACACGCTCGTGCTTGTAGCATCGGCTGCGTCTGGACCCAAGCTGAAACGAAGTATAGAAAGTTTGAGTGGGACCACCGGAGTGCTATATTTCTGAAGCTCTGCATGTGGAAAAATTATTAGAGGGCGCCACGAGCGAAGTGGCTTGGATTTGCATGAACAAAGAGTAAACGAGCGCTGCAATACAAACTCTTGACCAAACGCGCAACTATTTTTTAACACAGACCTGTATTTTATGAGTAGTTCTTTTTATAAACAAAAAGCGTTGCGTTCCAACGTTGCGCTCGACCGGCACACAGGTCAAGGTCATAAAAACAATAGACTTCTGGGTTGTCTTTTTCGTATAACCTAGACGTCAGACGTCACGTCAATACATGACGTCACCTCGACCTGACGTGTCGTCTCGACGACGTCTTGACCGTCAACGCCGTCGTCAGCGTTAACAACATCGACGCTCGATGTCAAGGTTGACGTTGACGACGACGACAACGACGTCACGCGACGTCAAGACGACGGCGTCCTTGTCGTCAACGCGACGTCATAAAGACGCTTGGCGTCAGGGCGTCGACGTCGGTGTCGACACGACAACGTTACACGACGTCAAGACGTTGTCGTGACGGCACGTCGACGTTGATGTTGGCGAACACGGAGACGTTACACGACGTCAAGGCTTCGTCGTGGCGCCGTTTTGACGTCGCGCGACGTCAGGACGACGTTAATGTGACGTCACGCGACGTCAGGACGACGTAAACGTGACGTCATAGCGATGTTTGACGTTGCGTAGGGCATTACGTCAACGTCGGCTTCGACGACCACGTCGACATTGTCCTGGACGCGGCGCGACGTCACGACCGCGTTACAACGGCAACTTGATGTCGCGTAACGACGTCGTCCTCGACGCGAAATGACGTCACGACGGTGATCGACGATCACGACATCCCGACAAAATCCAGGCGAACCAAGCCACTTGATCGCAGCGCCACCACGCCAACTTTCCACATTCCGAGCCAGGCACGTAGCCAGGATTTTGTTTTCGGAGTTTGCACCCATAACAAAATGCTGCATGAGGGGGAGGGGGAAAGGAGGCCCCAACAAAATGGAAGATTTTTTTTTTGGGGGGGGGGGAGGCTGGGCCCTGCCCCCCCCCCCCCCGGGCTACGTGCCTGTTCTGAGCTTCAACTGAAAGCATAAGCGGGTCCTGAAGCTCGCCACACTCAATCATTTCTAGTTCACTGTAACGTGGATAACACGCAAACACTGCAATGAACGCGCCCTCATACGCTTTTCTAAAAATAATGTATAGACCTTTCAAAAATAAAAAAGGTGGGGGGGGGGGGGCTCTGGCCGGGTCCATTTTCAGTGTTGGTGCGTAAGGCGCGTGATTTGCTCGCTTACCGAAGCGACGAACACGCGCGTGCTGGGCTGAGGAGATCGCACACTGGGCTGACTTGTAAATTTTGGAACGATGTATAGATCGTGGTATAGATGCTTCAAACACGCGCCAGATTACAGCCGCCATTGCTGATCTTATCATTTCCTACCGAGATGCCGAGCCGCTGAAACTAGGTTCCACAAAGGTCATTGCTGGAAAGAGGGACACAGTAGAACCTAATATGACATTGAACTGATGCTGCGGTAATCAGGAAGTGAAGTAAACGGAATGAAAGGAAACAAAAACTGAAGATCGGTTATGGCGACGTTCATGCTCAGCCGCTTAAAAGCGTCTAATACATGGCAGCTGTCGGCGCCTGACATCAGCATTCAAGACGTGAAGGCAAAATATGCAGAATGGCGAGACACAGTAAATTGCATTTCGCCGAGTTCCTTGCAATTTACTGGGAACGTCCGGCCCGTATCGGCGATGAGCGTCTGGAGCCAGTCACATCAATCTCAAACTGTTACAACAATAGGAAGCACACATGAATCCTTAAAGACTACACCATAGATGCTACTTACATTTCATTTTAAAGGAAGTCTCAGTATAGGCGTATTTCTTGAAGCATGCATACGTCATTGCAGGGTGCTGAATGATCGCGCTTTGTCAGAAATGGCAGTAATCGAGCTCGGTACATTTTTGCCAGGCCGTCGGTATAAATACATTCTTTACAAAACCTCAAGCAACATTGCCGATCGCGATGTTTCGCTTTGGGGCGTGCTAAGGGTGCGAAGCGGGTTATTGAACTCGAGCCCAAGGCCGAATGCCCGACGATGCAGTGATTGCGACAAAATCATGCCGCTGGCTGACGTAGCATTCGAGTTCAAAAACGTTCTCAGAGCGCATATCTAAAATATGATTGGCCCGCATGGGTGGTGCAGTGGCAACAAGATGGTGCTATTGCTTCTGCAAAAGTGTGCAATCAGTAAAGTTCTTCGTGTAAAAAATATTCCTTTTCATTTTTAGTTTTCTTTTTTTTCTTAAAGTGCGGTAATGAGGTAGACATTATTTGTGGAGGTTTAAAATAATTGCCTAGGTGGCGCAAGCCCCCCCCCCCCCCCCGCGATTCAAACAGGTCAGCCGTATATATCCATCCACTTATATATTACTTGCTAAATGACTAGCTCTTCGTTGCAGATGTTTTTGTTTTTTTCTGTGTTTATCAAAATGACCGAATAATATTATGCGCTGCCACGCAGACGGCAAGTTTGTCCGGATGCTAGGGGCTTTGTCGGGGGCAAAGTCAGAAGTCTGAAGCAGAAAGAAGAAGGCACGGGCCGCGGGAGGAATCACGCTTGTCAAGTGACGCGATCGGACGGGCGAGCCGGCAAAGCGTACCTCAAGAGTCGCCGACGTGGCCACGGACACAAGAAGGGCCGCTCTTTCTCCCGGTTGGGGTGTCGGACGTCGTCATTGTGCGGCCGTCAAGATTTCTCCAAGCGTTCCTCCTCACCTCAAAACGCGAGCGAAACGAAGCGCTTGTCCCAGGCCACTCGCTCCCAATGGACGAGATGTTTACGTTGTGGCACCATCCAGTGCGGTGCGTCAATCATGGGGTTGCATTTGGGCGAGAACAAGGCTAAAAAAACAAGAAGAGAGGCGAGATAAGGTATGTTGTACCGGCTTGTTGATCTGCCGCCGCCATCGCCGCTGTTCAAGCGGAAAGCTGGAAGCCATATCTCAAATCGCGTCTTGGGAGCAGCACTTCAAAACAGGAACGAGGGAGCAACATTGCTGGTGAGCGTGAGGATGTCAGGATGCTTGCTCTTAGGCCTGACGTCGCGGCTTTTGAGCCACGTGGGCCGGATACCCGATACCGTCTAGAGCAGGAGCTTCCGAGAATAACCTCAATAAAGCCAGCAAATGTTTCGATGACTGGAAATAATTGTTGCCAGACTGGTTTTGGGGAGCCACCAAAATCAGCCCAATTCCCTACAAGTTTGACAACTCTGCTCACTGTCCTTCATCCTGGTGATATCCCACACCGCCTGGTGATAGTTACGAAATTGCAGAAGGTAAGCGAATTGGCGAAGGAAAGAAAACCTACATTTGGTTCTTAATTTCTAGGCTAGGTGACGCAAGCTACCGCCCGATACAAAGTGTACAGCCGTTAGCATCCATCCATTTGTCCATTGAAAAGAATGGAGAAAACAAGATTACAATCATGAATAGGAGGTTACGAGTTTGGTGGGAAAAGTAAAAAAAAAGTGGGATAATACACAAAATTGCTGGAGTTAATGATTTGACGAGAGAAGGAATTCCGAACAATATTTCAAGGGAAAGGGGGAAATGTTTTAGGCTACGTGGCGCAAGCTACCGCTTGATACAAAGGATATAGCCAATATTAATTATCCATCCATTCATCCTGTAGGTCCATGTGCGGCGCAAGAGATCAAAACCCCTCATGTAAAAGAGAGTTCTGTGGAATTTGGACATATTTTTGACGTTCAAGATGTTCGAAGTGGGGCGTGGCCTGAGGAAGGTGGTCATCGTCCCCCTGGGTATCACGTAGGCCAGCGGCCTGGTGGTGCTCTGGTTATCAATGAGCGAGTTCCTGGAAAGGAGGCAGAGGGGTAGCCCTGGTTGTCGCAAGGGCAGTACCCAACGAGGAGATCCAGGGTGAACTCGGCAGGTAGTCGTCTGAAGCAAAAAAGAGGTCTGTTCCAAGGGGCTAAATGACAGATGGATCTACAGAAATCCAGGAAGAAAGTGAGACATCGCACTCTGTGGTACTTCGTGTAGCAGTAAAAAGGCACCAAGTAAGCACACTGGTTCCGAAGACTACAATAACGCTATGGTTTTGACCCAATATGCACGGAGGCGGCAAGTCCTACATGGGACCTTGACATGCCAGGTCTGCAGAGACAGTCATGGATGGTACTCAACATGAAGTGTGCCTTTTGTGAGAGGAGACGACGGTGCACTTGTTGCTGTGGTGCCAGCGAATCGGAACCCCTCACGACGGTGTCGCCAGTCGCGCTTGGTTTCCAGAGTAGTAGAGAGCAAGAAGAGTGTCACACAACTGATGGTCACTTGTTCGGTAGCAGAGGTAACAAGGTGGAAACTGGAGGTCTGGTTGCGTGCTGCGCGTCAGCGGAGGGAGGGCACCCTGCCAACAGAGTCACCACCTTGTTAGCTCCCTTGCCGAGCGGGTGTCCATCTGTTGTTGACACTCTTGATGTTCGCTACCGCTTCGGAATTCCTAAGCGCGATTGGCAGCGCCGTCGTCGTTAGTGGTTCCGATTCGCTGGCACTGCAGCATAAAGTGCTGCAATTCCGGCACGGATTTGGTCGGGCACGCCGCCAATGACGCAGTGTCATGTGGTTTAGCATCCGCTAGCGTAGGCGGATGCAAAACCGAGTAAATGTTTAGAACACAGCCTAGACGGCAGAAGCCGCCGCCCGACTTATACGTAGCACAGCCGTTCCCGTCCATTTATCTATACGCCATACAAACGAGTACGCGCCTTGTCTGCTCAGTGTGACAGGTTGTCTGCTCTGGTTTGCCACAGGCATGTTCAAAGCATATTGGCTTCATACATATGCATGTGTATGAGACAAGACCGTTATACAAGGATTGAACACGCCTCATCCAGCGTATGCAGACTGTAATTTTAATAATGTATAAGCAGTATGACCCCGGGTTTAGAGTTTAATTCATTCTGATTATGCAGGGACAGGGAATATTTTTACCAAATCGGTGTTGAATATACACTCTTCAAAAGTGCGCGCCCTTCAGTAGCTGCTCCGAGACCGCCGTATTTTGTGCACCCACTTTGAGCATACATCGAACACGAGTGCTACATCAGCGTTTGGCGGGTGCCCGGTGTAGACTCAGATCCAACCACACGCCTCGCGCAGGAAGTGGTGCCCAAAATATGGCGGTCAGCAGTGTTGCTTGGTGAACTTTGGAAAATAGTCCATTTATTATGCTTGGGAACAGCATTGCCAGACTGGTAAAGTATTCCGCTCATATCTGCGAAACCCATCATTAGCCTGACCGCGCTTGGGAACCACGAAGGTAAGTGATATGAACAAGCGGAAGTGCACGTCAATCCACACGTTTTTATAAGTGAATAACAAGCGCCAAAAACACACTTTTGAGAGATAAAAGTAAGTACAAATGTTTTCAGAATTACCGATTTCTTTCTTTTCAGAGCAGCCCAGTTCTTATTTTGGAATCCGTGGCTTTCAAATAAAACTGCCTCAATTTGCAGCTTTTATGTGAAATTAAACACTTAAGTAGCGCTTCACCTTGAACGAATGAAAAAAAAAACGCAGATCGTACAAATATATACGCCAAGCTATGACAAAAGTAGGTTTGTAAAAATCTCCTGTGCAGTTTGAAACTTTTAGCGTGCTCTGTTAGCATCCGGATAGTCTGGTAAGTTTCCACGCAACCCCTAATCAGATTAAGACAGAGGCTAAAAAAATAATAAAGGGAATAAGAAAAAGGGGAAGAGCGATTATTTTCGACATTTACATCGACCGGCGATTAGCAAGTGCCCCGCCGCAACAGCTCTGTTAATCTCCTCTGGCCGAGAAAACGACAGGAAAGCAATCAGTCACTTTGGACATCCTCATTCCTTGTTTTTTCTTTGTTTTCTCACGCACTCGCGGGTCCAACGGCCAGGGGTCTCCGAGTGTGCGGTGGTGGCTATCACCTGTGCAAGCGGCGCGCGTAATGGCTTCACGCCGCATCGAACGCCGGAGTTAAAAGCCATCCATAATCAACGGGAAAGATGATGCGTTACCATCTTACGCTGACCAGGCGTGCGCGCGCAGGGCCCCTGAACAACAAAGGGAAGCGCTTCGTGGACGTCATTATTCGGGCCCGTCTCTCGCCGCAGCGTCTCTAGGGACAAGAGCAGAACCAGGCGGCAGAAATTGGTGCTTCGATCGACGCAAGACACACAAAGCCGAAATTTGTCGGTTCCGCGGGGCGAAACCGAGACAGGGCAGCCAGAGCCTCGCACGAAAGACGGTGGTGATCCATCAGCGTTGAAGAGAGCACCATTTATCTTGGCTTTGTGCTAGCCAAGCGGGCCGACATGTTTGGGCTCCGTAAGAACACAGGTGGACACTGCGCACCATGCAGGCTGAATGGGCGGCACCGCCGCACTGAGAATCTTGAACGACTGCGTGCCGTATACACACACACGCGCAGGTGCCCTTTAGCAGACGGCGTTTTACTTATTCAGACATGGTCTAAAATTCCAGACGTGGAGAACCGCAGTTAGCAAGAAAGAAAGCAGTCGGCAAACATCGAAATATCTCGGCTAACAAAACACAATACGTTTTTCGGCCAGACGAGGAATGTTCTGATGTGCCGCCTTTTCCCACACAATATTTTGTTAGCAGTTATTGAAGATCAAGTAGTTAACGACGTCTACTAAGAGGGTGTATTTTTAGGCACGTAGAAACAGTTGGTATTTGCTTAATGGATCCATGCTTTCACCGAGAATCGTTGCATGAAGGACATTTTGTCTGGGACGGTGTGACTCCACCGCTGCGCACCGCGATGACGATGTCTGCGTGATCGTACTGGCCTGGAATATTCCTGAAAGGCGCCAAAGGAGTGCCTTATGTTTGTTCGTATTATTCATATCCTGCACTGTGACACTGCCAGAATTTCGAGATTATGCAAAAATGTATTAGGTGCTAATGAATTGTGCGAATTTGGAAATCCCGGATAATGGACTTGGGAAAGCACCCTTGGATAGCAAAGCCTAACAAAATAAACGCTATACCCACAACGAGTGCGGGGCACAAATAAGAGACGGTGTCAGCGTTCGGCTGGGACTCGTGATCGGTCAGTGATTCACGCTCGATCGAGGTAAATGTCTGTTCAGTGCACAGGGCTTTCAATCTACTCGTAGATGGTTTTGGACGGAAAATTTCCAAAGCAAAGTAGTAAAATCAGTCCACCTTTTTTTTAAAAACCGGTATTAAAGTGATAGTTTTGTAGGGCCAACTAACCTCAGAAACGCCTAAGCACAAAATGTGTCGGTTGGTCAGTCCGTAACCGCAGAACGATCATGGAAAAAAACAACGGCAATCGGTGCCAGGGATTGAACCCCGGTCACCGGCGTGGAAGTCAAGTGCACTGCTGAATGAACTACGAACCTTTCTTTCTTTCTTTTTTGTTGGACTGAGTTAACCAACGAGGTAGAGGGACTTAGAGCGATAAACTGGCAGCGGAAAGTGACCCCGGTTGGCCACCGCCATGTTGCACATTTTGACCACTAGACACGTGATCTTATAGTTTTACGTCTAGATTTTAGCGAAGTACAGTGCACAAATAATTTCTCAATGATTTTTATTAACAGTACCGACGAGACAGGTTATATTTAGTTTGTTTCAGGTCGAAAATGTGCTTTTACGACAAAAACTCGGGCAGCTTCGCCATGCCTCCGCTAGATGCAGTCAGCCGCGGTGCTGTATATTGGGTTTTTATCGGAGCTGGACACTAATCTCTGAGGCTAACTGTATTGAGAAAAAAATAGTTTAAAATGTTTTTTCAGCGATAGCAATACAAATCTCGGCTCAGTTTTGCGTAAAACCCTCAGCATTAGGTACGGTGACGTGTCTAGTGGACAAAATTGTACAACATGGCTGCAGACAAGGGGGATCACTTTTGCCTGGTGAACGGGATACTAGTTTATAGCTCTAAGCCCTCTACCTCATTGGAGCTAACTCGACCCAGCACGCAGGAATAGGAGGAGCAGAAGCAGGTGGTGCGAGAAAGAGTACTGAGCGCAGAAGTGTGCAAAGGGCAAAAAAGAGCGGAGCAGAAACAAGAGGCGTAGAAAAAGCGCGCAGAAGGAGGAAGAGTGGAAAGGTCAGAGAGCGCACTTCCTCTCTCTTGGATATCCATAAAATTCAGGGTGAAGTTAGTATCCGGGTGGTGCAGAAGGGAAGTGCACGCAGCGTCACAAAGATACAATGGTATGACGTAGTCTGTTTTCATACAACACCCTGCCCGAGGCACCACCTGAACTAACAGCACCACAAACCACCGCAGGCACTGAAAGAATAAGGGTCAGTCTGCATTAGGTACAACCCGAACTAAGAGCACCATCTGCCTTATAAAGCTGCCGCGTTTAAACGCGTCTGGCAGAATTATCAAACATGCAGTCAATTCTATTTATCTTACGCAGCGGTCCTGCCGCTCGAAAGACATGCGTGTGGTTCTGACTCTCTTGTAAGAAATACAGTTCGACAACGCAAGCTCAGAGCAGTAGACAAACCTTTCCATTCATTATCAGCTAGAAATACACAAGGATTTCACGTTCATAGGGAGTTCTCACAACCGCTGTGTCTTGAACGGACACTCAGAGCAAACCATCGGGTGAAATATCATAACAGCGTCAAACGAGCATAAACCACAACAAACGCAAACATGTTTGCGCGAAAGAAAAAAGCCAGCAAACGGACGCCAGAAACGCAGACGAATACGTCCATGCAAAACCATGGGTGCGCTTGCACGCGTCGTTTCTCAGCAGGGCAGGCAGCCGCCCGCTCAAAGACGAAGACCGAGCGGACTGCTGACGGCGCACCATTACTCAGCCCCGACGAGATTCCCCGGAAGGCGTGATTAATGGAATCGGGGCGGCGGACATCTCGAGCAGCCCTCAGGTGTTGTCCGGACGGGACGAAACTGGCGCCGACCGGTGTGTGCTCTGGTCCCGCTGCGTGGCTGTTGCCCTCCCGGGGACCTGACCCGACTCGACGAGGAGGACCTCTCGGCGCTGATGGTTGTCTCGGTTCCCAATTCACCGCGGCTGGACCACTCGCCTCGATGCAACCGAATGAATGTGATTCCACAACACTACCTTATAGTTATATCACCCTACAAAAGACAGTCTGCAAACACTGTCTGAGGTCTTCCTTGTATGACTACAGTGGCTTAAAGGGGGTAGTGTAGTTACCGCGTAGCCTCCACCTTGCATCGGGAATGGCCGCTCCTTGGAAGACGGTGTAGGTGGCGCTTCGATCCGCAGCTCCGTTCGGGTGCCACACCGGCCGGCAGATAGAGGCACCCTAACACGCTTCATAACTAATATAAATACCTCAGAAACAATTATCTGTTTCCAGTGAACTTCCCACGACATAATTTCTGTTCGTAGGTGAATAAAAATGTGAAACTAGCAGACGACAGTGCTGCTAATCCATGCTAATCGGCCGGAGCTGGCCGGAGCCAAGCTGGCCAAGCGGCCGAGCCGGAGCCATAGCCAGAACGACGGTGCTGCAGGCGCCAGCGCCACCCGCGGCCGTCTTCCAACGCTGTGCCGCTTCTCCGGTTTCGTTCGTTACACTACCCCCTTTAAGCCACTGTAGTATGACGGTCACATTGGTCATGCAAAACCTGTGTGAGAGATGTTCGAAACACACATGTGTACGAAGCAATAGTGACTGTAATAAGGCTTACTTTTAATAAGTAAGGTTTTTTTAGACGTTCCGATGATGTCAGAACGCCGCCGAGCTCTGTCAGATGTCAGATGTCAGCTCTGTCAGATGTCAGAGCACCGCCATCTTGCTTGGTTGGGATGCGCTTGGACGCAGTCATAATCCGATTACGAAGCCTTGCTAAGGCGTCGTAATCGGATTATAGCCGCGCCCAAGCCCACCCCAATGAGCAAAATGGCGGCGCCCTGAGACCGGACTTGCAAACGTGTATATCACTGAGTTCTACCCACTACGATATCAATGAAAGCCAATCAGAGCTCGGCGTTGTTCTGACGTCATTGCAACTCCTGCGCAAGCAGACGACTTTCTGTCCGCATAGGTGACGAGGCCGGCGAGGCGCACAGATTGGGTGCTGCTACCTCAGCGTTCAGCCGGGACTCGTTTTCACTTCTCTCCGATTGAACACGAAGCTCGGTCGAAAGCTTCATGCTGCACACGTGTCCCGGAACGTGCCTACAGCACGGGCCGCCGACAGGGGACGCAGAAAGTGTCACGTCTAAGAATACACGAATTTTAGTACGGGTTAATAAATGGCGACATGTTTACACGCCAAATCGTAGAAATTTGGGGAGATTAATTCTATCAGACCCATTCGCAAGAATGAATGAGTCGCCAAGTCATAACACTATTTACTTGCAAAATCACATGCAGGTGTGGGCTGTGCGGTGGGATACCCTTCCAGACGACGTCACGCCTGGTTCTCTACATCGGATTTCACGCAAAGGGATCACGAAGGCTCGCACCGGCCTTTCACCCCGTTACGCTCGTCACGGACACAATCGAGCTGCACCAATTCGGATTGGTTTAATATGACGATCTCACTGAGCGTTCCCCACATGTCATGATGACGCCGTAGACTTTGGCCCGCGCGAGGTAGACGAGAGTGAAGGACACCGCCCCGCTCGTGTCGTCCTGCATGCGTCTCGCTCGCGCAGATCCGCTAACCCGGTTGTCGAGCGTGTAAAAATACTAAAGTTCCCTCAGTGCATCACGGCAGCGGCGGCGTAACGAAACCATAGAGTAATATAGTAAACGTAAAGAGAGGACACTAAAGCCGAATCGCGGCCCAGATAGTGCGTTTAATGCCCTCCGCTACGTGGCGCTTTTCTCTAATTTGGTTAATATTAATTAGAACTCTCTCTCCGAGAAGTATTTATTTTTTAAATTGTTATGATTTAAAATTATTTAAAGTACTTAAAACGACTAAATAGTGTTAATCCAATACGTCACAAAAACCACGTGACGAATGGCGCCTGCCATGGCCTGCCTGACTGCACGCCTTCGCCTCTGCATCATTCTGCAAGGCCTCTGCTCGTCCGTGCGTCGTTCATCCGTGCCCTGCATGCCGTCCGTCTTTGCTTTCTGCTGCATCATGTTCCGCCGACTTTGCATCAATCAAGGTGACGCATGACTGCCCGCGTGCTCGCATGCTCGGCGGGAATTTGTGGAGCCGATCGGTTTGACTTTCTTGCGCTGTTGTTTCCGCCGGGCTGTCGGGCTGCACTTGATCGTGTGTGCATCTTGATTTTCGATGAAATTGTTTTAAAAAAGAACTTAACTCACGACCCTGCACACGACATTGTCCATGGATTTACAGATGACGGTGTTGAACGAATCTCTAACATTTCAGATAGCCTTGTTCGTCTACCTTCTTGTTCTTGTCCGTGTCCTTGCGCTGTTTTAATCTTTAATTGCAGATAGAGCCTTGGTTGTAGTGCTCTCTGGAATTTCCAGGAGGTGGGGTGGGCTAGCGCCTTGCATACACTCTTGGGCAGGCCCGTAGCCAAGATTTTGTTTTGGAGGGGGGGGGGAAAGCTCATGACAAAATGCTGTATGAGGGAGAGGGAGAGAGGAGGCCCCAGCAAAATGGAAGATTTCGGGGGGGGGGGGGGTAAGGGGCGGGCCCCATGGCCTCCCCCCCCTTCCCCCGACTACGTGCCTGCTGTTTTGCATACTCCAACAACGTCTTCTGTTAAACGCAGTCTCCTCAGTTCTCTCATTCGGGAGCTTAAGACTGTTGGCTTCACAGTAAAGGCTGTGGTCTGTGATTAGGGGGCTTCAAACGTAAGTTTGGCCAACCAACAGTTTGTGTGTTGATAAGCCATTGTATTTAAGTTGACAACGAATATGTTTACTTTATCTTTGATGTTCCGCACCTCCCCAACACAACCAAGAGGAATCTCCAAGCACACAAACTTTGCATTAAAAATGAGGTCATTGAGTGGTCCCATATTGTTGAACTTTATCGTTCTACCCATGAGATGAGCTTGCAATTGGCTCCGAAACTTACTGAGAAACACATTTTTCAAAAAATCTTTCAGTAACATGGAAGTAAATCGTGCTGCACAGGTACTGAGTGCCTCACTCTTTCTTGCAATCATATCCCTTGTTTATGCCAAGGAGCTTCCTGAGGCACCAATGGCTACAGCCTATTTCTGTGATAGTATGTACATACGTTTTGCTTGTCTAAATAGCTCACAATTCAAGAAGACAGGGCAGAAGTTGCGTCATGCCATTCTGAAGGGAGAATCTGAAATACTCGATTTCCTTCACCAGCAACTCGGATGGATTTCAGCATGGCAGTTCCAAAGTAGGAGGCAGCCACAAGCCACCATAGGGTGGCAAGTTACTATAAAAAGTGTCCCCATGCTCTGGGATGAGCTTTCAAATGCCATTACTTTAAGTTCTTACTTACACGACGCCTGCAGCAAGACCCACTTGAGAACATTTTTGGAGCTATATACGACAAATGCTGGGCTGCAACACAAACCCAAATGTGCATCAGTTCACCTTAAGACTAAAACACATAGGCATGAAGAAACTGTTCAAACTGTCGAACAATGAAGACGTAGAGGATGACAAGGCTGACCTCCTCAAGGAGTTGCCAATATCTTCGCACCATGAAAGTTCAATCTTACTTCCTTCCAATTGATAACTTCCCGCCACTAGAGGATATTTATGAGCTTGCATCAGACATCAGGTCTAACGTAATTGATGATTCGTCCACCTATTACGTTTGGGGCTATTTGATCAAGCTTGTACTTGAACAAACAACCCACAGCTCTGGCTGTTCTCAGCTGCTATGGGATGAGTCTGATAATTTGACCAGGCCTCCCCAGTACTTTCTTGTGCTTAAAGCATACCACGTGCCAGGAAAACTCTTCGGGAACTTAGTAGTACCATCACAGCTAGGCTGCCTTTAATTTCATTCAGCAACTAGAAAATCACTTTCTTCCTATAATAGAGAATGTGGCACATGTTCGAGGAGTGTATGCCGCCTTGTATCACACACTTTGGGGTCTGGGTGGTTTTAGCCTTTGCTCAGAGGAGTGCCACAAAAGGTTTTTAAAAACGTTCTGTTTGTGTGTTCGATTACTTAACCGGTTTACGCTTGTGTTTGCATGTTCGATTACTTAAACGGTATTTGCACAAAGTTCGGTTGCACTCTTCAGTGGCTGGTAAGCAACTAGACAGGTTTAACTGTTAATAGTGCATTAACGGAGGCGGTTGCCAAACCAAAAACAGAAAGCACTTATTAATTGGGCGGTGCTGCTTGCACTCCAAAGATTTGTTTCCCCTTTTTCCAGGAAATCTGTATCACAGCTCCCTAACAAAATATTTATTCACTTTCTACAGAATTTCTATAGAAAATAGTGTATAGAGGCTAAAAATATTCGAAAGAAAATGTATCCACTTTTGTATCCACTGTCCATAGCCTTTTAGCCGCTTTTTCTGAAGCCATACTTCTTTCCTGAACAATTTCGGGGAATGTTTAGGGACGTTGAATCTTGTCAGATTTCGAATAGAGCTATTACTGTTTGGTAATAGCTTGCCCGCAGTGAGTTTGAGGCTATGCAAAATGGCGTTTTTATATATTAGCCGAAAATTGGGAATTTGTACTATCCGCATGCGTGCTTTGGACTCTCTTATACTCTTATGACTGGTAATGATAGCGATGTTTTATTTACTCCTGGACTTACTTCCCGTGCCCGAGTCGGCGTGAAAGCGAATGGATCATTCAGCATGTTCTCTCTGGAAAGGTTTTGTTAACTTGGTTCTGCTAAGAATCTATTGCGAAGTGTACGATATGCCGAACTCCTTCATATTAATTTATTTTTGTGAGTATCTGTTTCGTATAAAACATACAGTGCTTCTGAAGTAAATCATGTATACATGAATGTGGTCCAATAAAAGGTTTTCGAACCACTTACTGTTGTTGACCCCAAAACGCTCCACCAGCCAGCAGTCCATGTGGCGATTGTGTAACTTCGATGTTTTACAATAGGAAAGGAACAAGAAATACACCTCTGTTTCGTGAAGTAAGTCGAGATATTGTTTGGCACATTTTGCACGGATTCTATCGTAAAAATTAAAATAAAAGTGCGTGAATATTAGGAAAAAGAACACACAAAAAAAAGCAGCGGCTTCGGGAGTCGCGGAACTCCCGAGAGCCAAGCGAGGAGGAAGGAGAGAGAGAAGGGTACCGGAAGAACCGGAGCAGAAACGTTCAAACCGAAACCGAAACTAACTTGACCGGAACCGGAATGAGATTATGCTTAATGCCGCCCGCAAGGAGCGCTCCCTGTCACTCGTCTATCTGGGCCGCTGGGGCCTATGGCAGTGTCCGCTCTTTACCTTGTGTATATTACTCTATGACGAAACTAAAACTACGTTTCACCTGAAGTGCAGACGCGGTCGACGCTACGAGCTGATGGGACCAATCCGACACCGCCAAAAGTGCACCATCATGGTGTCCATCGTGTTACTCTACGCGTTCTAAAATCGCTGGGCCAATCATGTACAGGGAAGGCCCAGTGACTTGCGCTTTTGACGCCGTTTTATTGGTTCGTAGCTCGCAACGTCGACTGCGTCTGGACATAAGATGAAACGAAGTATAGCTGGTGGCATCGGTCAATGGACCTTTTTCACATACCGACGGCACCAGGCGGTGGCTGCACGAACTAAAAATCGAGGAAGGGACCTACCTGCGCTACCAATCGATAATGGGAGCTACGCTACCAGTTTCTTCGTTTTCTGAGCAGCGGGGCGTGCCCAACGCGCCGTCCAAGTGGGGCATCCATGGCGTCCACTTAAACGTCGTGTTATTCTTTCCGTCCGCTTTCTTTTTTTGCGTAACACAATTATATGTATGCTGCAATTACGTTTTCTACTCGCTGATCTACAGCCTCCTTCCGAATTTCCTCGATTTTTGGTGCCAACTTCCGCCGCTTGGCATCGGGC